>PITA01003191.1:58652-144251 GCA_004023965.1 Spilogale gracilis
AAGGGACCGGGGGGGGGGGGGGGGGTGCCCTGGCGCGCGGAGAGGTGGTGTTCGCGCTCTGGGACAGAGACCCAGGGCAAAGGGGAAGCTGGAGGCGGAGAATGCGTCTCGGACCCCGGCAGGGGCTGCGACGGGGTCGGGGCCAGATTCGGGATCGCTGATGTTACTATGCACCTGAGTGTAAGATATACAGGCTCCCTGAGTTAGGGTGTGGGGCCTTACTGGTGGTGAGACAGGTAGCTAGTGGAGAGAGGGAGAAAAACGTCAAATAGGAGATGAGGTTGAGGGGAGGGGAGCATGTTGCTGGAAAGGCCTGGTGACTGGCCCAACCTCTACAAGCCCCCTCTGATTGGCGGATGCAGGGACCTGAGGCGGCTCCCCAGGGAGAGTCCGAGGCAGAAAGCATCAGAAACCTGCTTGGTGGGTACATGCTCTTTGTTTCCACCAGTAGAAAGGTCGGAATCTTTTTCTAACAATTTTTTCTCACAGGCTACCTCTGCAGCCTTGCTCTGTGAGCTGTGTGCCCAAAACCATCACCTTCAAATTGCAGGTAGTGGGTGCTGCCACAGTGGACTGGCCGGACCTCCTTGTCCTCGTGCTCCATAAGTGCCCTGGGTGTCTAGTGCCAGGTGACATCCACATTGCCAAGAGCTGGGAAGGAATGAAACTGCTTTTGAAGGAAGTGAGTTTTGGGGGTGCCTTTCCTAGGATCCTGGAATTAGAAGAGGGTACTTTCTGGAAAGAACTGTCTTTTGAGAAGATTCTTAAACACTGATACCTATTCTTGGGTAAGCTGTCCTCATCCAGGGGTGTCTCTAAAGATCAAAGCAACGTAGAATCAGAATTAGCCTAGCAAATAAATTGGGAGGCAGGAGGAGACACAAATTTACAAATCACATAGCGACCCTAAGATGCCTCAGTGAGGAAGAACACTGTCCTATTTTTACTAAATCAGAGTGGTCAGTTTCTAAAGGCTGAAATACAAGACCAAACTGGTAATCTGGCATAATTTAGTTTTTATGAGTTTTTAGAAACTGGATTTAACTTCAGTGCATTTATGTCCAGCACATCTGTTTATGCAGACAAAAATAATGAAAAACAGGAGAATTCCTCTCTTTGGAAAAGGTATTAAAAGTATGATATAGTAATTAAGAAAACTCCAACATGCTAGTTCAAGTCCTATAAGATGTCTTCATAAGAAAGGAAGATTGCTGAAATTCATCCTCCATTACTTCCCTGGATGTTTAGAACAACCCTGGGAGACATGTGTAGTCAGCAGTCCCACACCTCACATCTGGGGACCCAGGCACAGGGACCAACAGTGCCACCAAGGCTAGTCAACCAGGTACATGGGATGTGAACCCAAAGCTATGTCTGGAGCCTGTGCTCTTTCAACTGTCCCAGAAGGAGATGATCCATAGAGGTAACAAGAATGTGTTATCCCTCTGTATTCATTTGTTCAGCAAATATTTGTTGAGCACCTACCATGTGCCAGATCAGGATCCAGGATCTGAGAAGTTAAGGCAAACAGATGGGATTCCTACTTCACATAGAGCCATCCAGCAGCCCTCCCTGTGGAGCAGGTACATGGGCATGGAGTGATGCTCCTCACAAGTGATTGTCTAATTACAGGCTCTGATTTTGTGGACCTTATGGAAGCATAGTGCTAAGATTCTCTCTCAGCACTCAAACGGAAGAGGACAAGGACCTCACTTTCCTCCCAGCACTCCTCATAATGATGATGAGGACATACAGTAACTCCATATAACAGTATACTCCATATAGAGGGTATTGGCTGTGTGCCAGCTAATGTGGGACGCACCTTTGCAGATCGTTCACTCCTCCTTGGCATCCCATGATTAAGGCTTTACTGTTATTCTCATTTTATAGATGAGGAAACCAAGGTTTCAAGAAATAAGGGCATTCCACAGGTATCACAGGGACAGAGCAGAGCTTACCTTCAAAGTCATGTCAGGTCTTGTATTTTCTTAAAGCTTGTTTCCTTCTCCTCTATGTCCCAGGAGCATGTCTTTGTGGCATAGAAAAAGGATGTCATTTTGCCCTTGGTCTGCTTTCAGTGAAACATTGAGTGGGTGACTGTAAGTGGTACCACATGTAAATACAGGGCACACAACACAGAGTGACCAGACACATGCTAGGGGCACAGGTCACTTGCTCTGCACTAGATCTGGATCTTTCTTTCTAAGCACAGACAAGGCCTTTAATTTCTGGAGGCTAATGATGATAATACTGATAGCAACTATCACAGCACCCTGCCTCCTCACATTGTATTACCTCACATAATCCTTGGAGCAACCTGGGCATATGTACTACTATTCCCTTTCTAGAAGGCAAGAAACTCAGACTTTAAAAGCTTCTGTATCACACAGTTAAGACATGTTAATCAGAACCCAGGTCCTCAGGCCTCCAAAACCTGTGCTTTGGTCACTGTGGTACACAACAGCTCTGCAAAATGAAGCAATTAAGATCCAGAATTTCCCTTCCATATTTCATGTGCAATAATTATAGGGTGAAAAAAGCTACAAATTCAGTTCCTTGTTTAAAAAAAAAAGCCATTTAACTAGGTCAGGTAAACAGAATGATATTTGGACTAGCATGGTCCAGCTCTAAAGACTCATAATGGAACATCTGAATTAGGTTGGAAAAAAAATGAGTTACCCGTTGTTTCCCAGCTCATGGTGCTGGTTGGCTCTGGACACACAGGCAGACTACATAGCCCCTCCTTAGCTGCCCAAAATCTACCAGGAGCAGCATAAATGGGCCACACTCCCAGGAAATCTCCACTGTGCCCACTTCACAAAGTACCGTGAGCAGAGGGGAAGCGGTCATACTATAGGATATGGTTGTCAGCCCACTCTGCAGAAAAGGTAAGCCTGTCCCACCTAGACTTATTTCCACCTTGCAGCTTATTCTCATTATAGGTGACAAGGAGGATCCCACTGAAGTCATCCAAAGTATTTATAACCTGAGGCCCAGATCACAAGGAAAGAAATCAGACAACTGTCCCTCATTGCTGCTGTCACATTGACAACCAAAGTTACAGCAAATTTCAGTGGCCAATCCAAGACGCAATTTGAGCATGTCCCAAACAGAAAGTACGTGATAGGTAAAACAGTTCTCAGCTTCTAGTGCCTCTCCTCTTCATGACTCCTGCAGCTCTGCCCACCCTCACCTGCCCAGTAGTAGCTGGCCATCACCCACCAGCTCTGGTAAGAGTCTCTAATATTCTCTGTGTACACAACTGATAAGATTTGCTTGAGTTTTCTCTTGTCACGACTATTCATAGGAGGAAGAGATTCCTAGAGATGGAATTTCAGATGCCAGGAATTTTACATGTGCCTATAAAGCAGTTTATCATTCTGCATTATCACGAGATGGCCACTGTATAAAAAATAAGTTATATTGATGTGGTACAGTGGACAGAGGGTCCCAAAACCTGGGCTTCACACCTGAAAGCTGTGTGCACTTGGGCAGACCCCTAGGGCAAGATTGAGAGTGCCCCAGTGCCTGTCAGGCTTTGCTTGGCACACTTGGACTTTATATAAGACTTTCTCAGTCGCCATGCAGATATGGTGAAGTGTACTGACATCAGCAGAAAGATTCTTCAAAAATAAGAACAAAAATTATTTTCCCCCCAAGCACAGAGGGCTTGCTGTTAGAACCTCACAGATTCTAAGAACAGTTTCTTAGAATCTCATTGTATCTCCAACCGAATTGCCCTTACCACCACTGGATTAATTTAGACTGACTCACACATGCATGTGTTTTGGAGAGTCACAGACTTCCTTGTGACTGGATTTGGTGAAGAACAAACATACTGGATCAGCTATAGGAGAAGCTCTGGACAGAGGAGGAACATCAGCCTAAAGCTCCACCTCCTCTCTCACAAAATCCTTGGATGGATGGCATCTCATCTATGCCATTCCTTTCCATCCAGGCATCCTATCTCCTGCATTGAACTTTCCCAGACTCCCTGCATCTCTTCTCCAAGCTCATAGCAACTATGCTCCCATAGTAGCGCCTGGTATGAACCACTATTATAGAACTTGTCTTATAGTAGATGTTTTCCTGCCCAGTTTGTCTCCACAGAACTGCAAGTTCCTGTGGTAGGAAGGGCTTTCTGTGTTCATGTGCAGTCTCACATACACCACAGCACAGATTCTGAGGAAGAACAAACATGTCTATATGTGTCCAGTATCATCAAGAAGTGTGAGGTCCTGTTCTAGAAATAGCAAAGGGTCCTTCAGAGCAAACTCTAAAGGCCAGTGAGAGTTCTATGAACGAAACCATGGAATGCCAAAGGCCCCCAAAAACCGCTAAAAAACAACATAAAAAACATTTTTTATGTTTGCCATAAAATACCAATATGTATTTGTGGAATGCACCCAAGGCATGACATATATACAACCTCTCATCACTTCATTGGATTTAAAAAAAAAAATCAAAAAAATAATATTTCAATTTAAAATTAATAAAATTGAGACTACATTCCTTGCAGGTAGGATCTGTGTCTTGATTATCTTTTTATTCCCCATAGAAGCATGATAGGCACTTACTGAGAATTAAATCAATGAATGATAACAACTGACAACAAAAGAGATGAAGAAAATAAAAAAAGGTAATATTGGTAATAGCATTAAATTAGTGAATAAAAACTCATTTCAAGTTTGTTTTTTAAATTATTTTTATTAGAGTCAGCCACAGCAAATATGAACAAAGTTCTATACACCCCACTCAAGAGAGGTAAAACAGAACTCTGAAGAGCTGTAATGCTCTTAACAAGATTATTTAACATATTCTATTGTAGCTCTTTTCATGGGTCATACATCCTTAGCACACAGCATGGCTTTTCCCCTCTAGGCTTCTATTTCTGTTCAAGTGAAAAGTTTGAGGTCAGCTAAATTTGACACCTCTTGTGAAATTCCAGAGGTTCAAAAACTAATGGAATTTAAAACAAAAGGATTCTTTTTATTTTTTTTAGAAATATACCCAGGAGGTCATCATGGGTATCCTTTTAATAAGACAAAAAGAAATGTGGAGGGAGGTAGAGGAAAAATGCAAGCAATCAGACAAAGTATTAAGTTCTTACAACAAACATGGTTTTGTTGCTGTTAACATTTCTAATACCTTAGCTACTTGATTGCAGTATTAAAGAAAATATATAACCTTTTTATTAAAGAAAATTTTCTGAACTATAAAATGTTTTCACACCAAAACAGAACAAAACAATGCAGCTTATCAACCAACATTATCTGTTTTAAAAGAGATATTTTGCTGATTTGAAATTATCTCAGGCACCGTCACCAAAATGGAGCTGTTTCTAGACACATCTGGGTTTTGCTGCCTGTCCTATTCAGTCTCCAGAGTCTTTTCCAGAACATCCAAGTTTTATCCCAATGTCAGACTTCCAAGACTTGGTCACCTAGCTACTAGAAATTGCTTTGAAGCTTGTACACTTTGGGAGAAGTGTGGGAGGAAGGAGGGGGAGGAGCAGGAGGAAGGGGTTTATGTGGAGACTCAAGTGAGCCCTCCTTTCAGGAGCCTGTGGCAAGAATGTGCAGGCTGCAGTCACTGTGAGGGTCAAATGGCATTCTAACCTTATACTGGAGCTCTGTTTCTTCCTATCTAGAAACGGGGTTTTCCATTTTATTCTCCAAAGTAGCCAAAAGTATTGCATATTTGCCATATCAAGCCCAAGGAAAATAATATTATGAACCAAATAAAATCAGAAAATAAAACAAAATTTTAAAAAGTAAAGTAAGTCATCAAGCTTTTGCAATAGAAAAGAAAGGTGTTTTTTATCTTTCCAGCTCTATATGCATTTTTTATTCTGACTTCATCGTCAGCCATGCAGTTACCTTTACCAGGAAACAAATCTGAACATTATAATGAAATCTCCCAGATATTTCAGGCCAGTCCTGTTTAAAAAAAGATGTCTAAAAATTCCATTGTAGTTAAGAGTTCTCCAATCTTAGCCATGGTTTGTATGTTTTTTTGTCTGTGATGGTGTTGGAGAGCGTCACAATTCCACTATTAAAATCACCCAAGCTTCCAGAGAGCTCAGGAAACTAATCCACTTGAAATCTTTGTATAATTTATCTCCACTTCGCTCTACACAGTTGGTAAGAATCAAACACTTCAAAGTTTAGACTTAAACTCCACCTCTGCTACCACGTCTTCCAGGACAACAAACCCAATTCTCTCCACTTGCTATCTGACATAAAGGAAAATATAGGGGCTTTTCTAGACGATTGTATATCTTCTAAGAGATTTCAATAAGAGTTGTTGTTTTAAGTTTTGCACTTTTATAGATCTGGCAACCACAAAGAACCAAATGGACAAAATTTAGTGTTCAAAACCAATGACTTCTTCTCTTACAAATTAATTCTCTCCCTTAAAAAAAATCATTATGCAAACCTGGACTTACTGTATCTACAAATAAAATAAGCATGCATTCCATTTTGGTGCTGGTCTCCTTGACAGGTCATGTGCCTCTGGGCCTTGCTGTTACAGAATTCCCTAGAGCTGTCCTGCACACCATCATAGCCAAACAGGAACGAGTGGTGAAGATTTTAGTCCTAAACACATTGATAACAGCAGATGGACATTTCCAGGGTTTTATTTCACATCACAACATTTTGTTGTTACAGTTTTATGTTGTTGTTCTTTCTTCTACCTTTTATTTGGTGGTAGGAAGTGGATGTTGAGAGTGTGGACAAAAAATAGATTTGATGCTTGGAGATTACAATCTGACCTTTGTTCTGGTCAGCCCGCTGCCCTCCGCAGTTTAGGTCATCCCGTACCACATATGGAAGTCCAGTTAATGAGAAAAGCAGACATTCTGTGGTGGAGACAGAGAGACTGGGTTTTAATCTCCTAGGGAGAGGTTATTTCATTCTGTGGCTCTAGATAGAAGTGAATCAAAAGATGATATTTACCCTATCACTTCTTCATCCCCTCCCTCTATATTTGTGCACCAGAACTATCCTGACTCATCTTTTTCTGTTGTTTTCTGTATAAAACTCTGGGTTCCTCTCTATCCGCTACCCCTTCTCTTCTAGCCAGTCCTTGCATACTAGTCATACAAGCTGGGTCGCCTCCTGCTTCCCTCAGGGGAACTTGATAAAGATCTGCCAAATGTTTGCTTTCTCTCTTTCCTATCCTGCTCCAAGTTGCAGTTCATGGGAACATAGGGAATACCAAAGATAAGACATAATCAGATTTTCCCTTGTAATGATGAGTCAGGAAACCCCACTTGTCACCTATTGAAAACACTTTCTGTTAGCCAATAAAGAGAAACAAATATTTTGAAAAGCAGGTGAAAATTGGAGTGGCAGAGAAGCACCTACCTTCATCTCCCTTGAAAGGCATTTCCTACACTGCCTACAGCCACATGCATTACTTTCTCCTTGCCCAAATACCAAGGATTTCTAGAATTTTGAACCCCCATGTTTCATAATAAAAGCTGAATTGAATTTGTAGTTTGTTGTTTGTTTTAATTTATTTAGGGGGAAATCTTATCTCTATCTAGGCCTGTTCAGCAAATTTTCACTCACATTTGTAGAACTGAATGCACAGATTTTTATATGACCTAACTTCCAGATCTTTACCAATCCCTCAATCTTCTTGAATCTGAGTTTTTTAATCAATAAAATAATACAGTTTGGACTGTTTATTGCTATGGTTCATTCCAGTTCTTAAATACTCTTCTCACTAAATTTTAAATCAGTCTCTCACTGTTGGAGCCAAAGCATTGTAAAAGACTGGAAAGTGATTAAGTCTCAAGAGTGAAGGAAACCATATCTCTGAAGCACCACCTGGAGGAGACTTTCCCTTGAGAAGAAACACCCATTGGAATTTAAATGAATGAGAAATAGACCTCTGTCATTTTTAAAAACCTTTTACATTTGGGGGGGGGGTTATTTGTTACAGGAGCTAGTGTTAACTAATATGCTTTGGGGCTTTAGTTTCGTCATGTAAAATAATGAGAATAATAATTATTACCTAGGAAGTTCCTGGAAGGTTAAATCAAATGGTGTATGTTAAAGGGCCTGCGGTGCCGCAGCAAGAGTGTACATTATTTCTCTGTTCCTTCCTTCCATCCAGCTGCAGAGGGAGGACACAGAGACCCCTTTTTCATTGTGTGGGCATGAATGTGGCTCATGCTCACAGATCTGCCAGTGGGTGCTGTTGTGAAGAACAGCTCACAATCCTGTGCTCCTCCAGAAAGGGATATGTCGGCCTTCCTCACACAATGACATGATGCTGGGAACAAGGACATCTGGATAGTTCAACTCTCTAAGGTTGGGAAAGCTGGGAAGTCACTTGAGTTGTCCTTTTGTGCTGCATCTGCCTCTGCCTCCGCAGTGCTTTTCCTCACCATGAGGATTAGCTACTATCATTACCTTAAAGATCGCATTGTTCCTTGGGACAAGAGTCATCCCATGGCAACTATGTCACAAGATCCCGGTTTTCTGTCTGCCAAGGAGGCATGGAGTAGACCTCTGATGTTCTTTGAGGGGACAGCACACACTGAAAGTCTGGACTACTCCTTCTAGAAGGCTGTGCTGTCACAGAAACAAGACCCTGCATCCACACAAAACCACAAAAAGACCACACAGATTTCATTTGTAAAAAAAAAACATGACATAAAACTATAAACATGAGCAGAATATAAGATACCAGGCAGGACCACATCGGGAACAGGATGACCATTATGACAGGGATGGCACACTCATCACAGAGGTGCTACTTCTAAGCTGTCGTAAATACCCTGCCACAGAAGATACTATGAACTAAGTTGTGTGAGTGCAGGAAAGAAATGAATCTCCAAACTCAGTGTATACTCAGTCATGTGCTCAGTAAAGTAGGAACTAGAAAACTAAGAATCTCTTCACTTATGATGATGATAACAGTAACTCACACTCAGGTGGACTTCCCCCATCTTCCTTACTTGAAAGACTCCAGAGTTTCCTTGATTTCATACCATGTCACCTTTATGCTGTCTTCCTATCACTTTTCTGGTGCATTTCCTCAAAACAGACCTCAGTGCCTTTATTTTCCTAAGAATGCTTTGAAAATTTGGAGAGTTTCTTTCACTCAGAAGGAAAGCTCCTTTCAGTACTTGCTACCCCTCAACCCTGAAACCCGTGTCTTGATCCCAATACACTTGTTCCACAAAGCATAAAAAGAAACTTGAAGGTTCATGAGACAAAAAGGTGAGACATGCGTAAGCCCCAGAGAAGATAAAACCTGCCTGAAGAATGAATCCTTGCCCTTGAGCTCAGTCTCCAAAGTCACACTAGTGTGCCCCTCCAGGATTTGCCTGAAGAGTGTGAAACCAGTGTGAACTGAGGAGAAGCAGGCCACACTCTAGTACTGCTTGCCCTTGCAAGCAGGAAGCTGGCCTTATACCTCGCTCACCCCCACTGAGGCTTCCTATGCTCCTGGCTTCTCACCTCTAACAATTCTTTGTGCTTATTATAGCCAGTGTTCATCTTGCATGACTCATCGGGCTGGTTTTCATGCTACATCCTTTCTACCCAGCCAGGCTTCCTGATCTCAATTGCTCAGTGAGACACTTCCCACTGGTGAGGTCAGAGAGAGAATGCTGTGCCCCCTCCTCTTTCTGTAATTTGGATACCAACCATCCACCAACCTTCGGCAACCTCGTCCACTTCTCCCATTCCTCCTTTAGGCAATCCTGAAAATCCTCTTCTCCCCCAGGAAAATCCTTTACTGTGTTATCATACTTCTGTTTTCTCTATTAGTACTTCTTATATTTCTCTATTAGTATTTCTTCTTAAAACTCCTTTAAGTTTCTCTAAAAGATACCAATTCTTCCCAGAGAAATGAACTGTACACTTTGATTCTGGTCAGTCCCAGAGCATGGCTGCCCCTGGGCCTTTGAGAAGCAGCTTTGTTCTCAATGTTTCTGGAATATTGGCACCAACAGATGCAGGATGTCCAGTGATGGAAAGCTCCCAGAGGACACTTCTGTGTGCTCGCTTAGACCTGGGAGAGCCTGGCTACCACTCAGGTTAACCTTTCTCTTCCCAGCCCGGAGCTGTGGACAAACCTCCAGAAGAAATAAGACACATGGCTGAGGGAGAGGGGAAGGATTAGAAACTGTAATTCAATCTAATATTTGAGGCTTGGCAACGGTACCTATGGGATTTCATGAAAACCCCTGAATCTTTTTCATTTCAGAACAATTAAGCAGACCCCAGCGTCCTGGCTCCAGTAAGCCGCTCAGCTCTCGGTTTTATTGCCCGTTTCCTTCCACTTTGCCAGCACTAGCTCCCATCCTTGCACTGTTTCAGTGCCATGCAGAGGCCCCTGCATGCAAGTGTTGGGCCGGGCGCCGGGGGCCAGGCACAGGCACATGTGGCTTCCAGGGCCTCGGCGCTCCAGCACTGATGTGTGGTATAATCAAAAACATCCAGCAGTAATTTAATAGTTCCCACCAAGCACAGACACAAAGTCTAGCAATTCTTCCCTCCACATACTTAACCCTTAGAGGAGGAGAGAAGGGCCAAAAGAAAGGGGAAATTAATCCCTGATAGTTGCTACCCTGGGATTTTTTGTGTTTTGTGTTTTGCTCTGATGTAAGAGAGAAAGATGTGAACTTTGGAAACTTGCAGGGAGCAGGAATTCATATTAAAATGTCTTTCTTCAGTCCTGGTGGAGGGGAAGCTGGTTTCTAAGGACACTGAGATTCACACACTAAGGAGGCCCATCTGGCTGAGAAAGTGGCCATCTTCTGGACCAAACAAAATGCCAGTGGACACAGCACCATGAATGAAGTGCGGTACCTTTAAAAAAGTGTTTGGATCTGACTTTGATACACAGTGAGACAACTAACTTAATGGAGTCTAAGGCCACATCTCCACCAAGAGTGACCGGTTTCTTTTTCCAAGTTCTGTGACTCACTCCCATCCCTCTGGAATGTTGGACATCAGTGTCACCCACAACCATGGCTGGACACATTCTGACCTGCAAGCAAACTCAGTACCTGGGCAAGTGACAGAACTAGAAGCATAAGCTTTGGGAGAAATTTGCCTTCCAGTTATAAGTTTTTATTTAAAATTATAATAAATTTACCTAAATTTAGTTACCAACCATTGTCAAAATATTTCCATACCTGATAGGCTCTCTCCTCTCTCTGTGGCTTGTCATATGACCTACAGACTCACATACATCTGAGAACTCTGATGTTGAGGCTTCTGTTAGGCAGTACACACACACACACACACACACACACACACACACACACACACACACACATTTTATACCTACTGTGTACTTAGGATCTTGCTGCAGGAAAGAAGGTCCCCAAACTTGGCTTCACTCTCCAAGCACTGAAGGAAATTGAAGACATTCCCTGATGCACTAAATCACAGACTCTGAATGGGAAACCCAGGAACTTTTAGTTTGTAAAGATTCCGCAGATCACTCTGATATGTAGCCAGGAGTCACTGGCAGGGAGTGTTCTCGCATTCATGCTTCCTCTGAATAGTTGCGCCCATTGAGAGGGGCTGGACCAGACGCCCAGATGTACAGCTTTGTTTTAACTCTGAAAAGTGGTGGTACCTGCAGAAATGGAGCAACCATTCAGGCCTTCACTTTTCTTGTCTGCAAACAGAGAATAATAATGATATCTGTCTCATAGAGATTTATGTATGTGGAACAAGTTAACATTTGAAAAGCACTTGAAACAGTAAGTGGCATGTTGTCAGTACTAAATAGGAATTAATTACTGTTTTACTTTGAGATGTAAGTTACATGACGTGGAACTGAGTCGATGGTAAGGAAACTCACAACACTGAGAGAATCTAATGGGGAAGGTTTCATAAAGAGAGCCTTGAGCTAGGTCTAGTGGGGCAGGAAGATCTTCAGTGACAATCTATGAGTGACACTGATTAGGAGATATACAGAGATGATGGAAAAGATATAATTATGTGCTTGTGTTTATTTATGAATTAACAACAATTCTGATAGCTAAATCAAATTGTAATTCATTTCAAGCAATATTTTCAACCTTTTCAGCAGGTTTAACTATCTTTGTGAATAGGTAAACACGTGTATTATATCCTTGGGATCAGAATGGGAGCTTCTTCAGAGAACACATGCCCACCCTTCTCCTAGGGTTTGATATCTTAAATCTATGCACATCCTAACTATTCAAGGATTGCACGGGAGATATAATGATGAGAAGAATCTCTGGGCTCCTGTGACTGTGTGACATGTACTTCTGCTTCTTCCATCCACCGAGAAACGGAGTCAAGAAGAGGTGGGCTAATTGCCTACAGTTTGGGCCTGGCCAAGAATGGCCAGGATGGAATTCTCCACCCCAGACAGAAAGTCCTAGTGTATGGACCAACTTCCACCCCCTTTCTGATGAAGAAAAGTTCTTTATCAGATATAAGATATTTCATATATATTTTACATATATATGAAATACATTATATTTTATAATACAAAAATTAGTTGTGGTATTTGTTAATTTACATACTTGATAAACATGTACAACTTTATACGAAACGCATGTTATTCTCTATGGTGGAAGAAAATGGATAAGATGACTCTGAGAATTTAAGATTTTCTGAAAGGCTAGTGTTTTTCCTTGAGATCTAGAACAATGGCTTGTCGTGAAATGTGTTTTAAGTGACAACAGTTAGCATCCTGTCCCAAATAAGAGCAACCTCCCAAGTGAAATCCAAGAAATCAAAATAATTACAAGAGTATGTGCCACATCAGACTAATCTGGATTCTATTTTTCTCTTCTACCTTCTTTGACACTAAATATTGTCTGATAAAAAATATGATTCAGAATGAGCCATCTGTCTTTCATTTCTTTTTGGGTATGTTGCCACCCAAAGTAATGAGCATAATCGCGAAATCAGTAATTCTGTAGTATTCCTCGTTAGAGGAACTTTATGGGAACCTCTGTTTCTTTCCCTGGGTTCCTCAGAAACTGGCATGTAGGCTTTCTCCTAGCCCCAGAGGGATGTGGGCCATGGCCAGACACAGGGAGAGCACTGTTTGCTTTTGTCCTGGACCTTATGCTCCTCTGATCCTTCTATGGAAACCTTCCCTACGAAGCAATGCATTGCTACCACCGGCTCCTTACTGGGGGCAGATTGCCCCCACTCCCTCCCAGCCTGCCAGCTACCCAGACCCACAACACTTCAGGCCATCGATTTCTCAGCAAGAATCATTCTACTTGGGTGGCTTAAAGTCATTCAACCTTTGGCTTTATGCCTGTAACTCCACCCAAAGCATCTAGTAATTGCCCAGAAATCCAATGCCCAACATGTTAGACAGCTTTCTTGCAATCTAACCTCATTTTGTTAATGCAAATCATCTTTTTCTATCAAGAATCACTCTTCACAAAATCTTTACATGACAGAGAAGCCAAACTGGTATATGGCCTGAATCATGCAGGTGGTCCACCATCACATAACCAACAATTCCTCTCAGATCTAGATCTGACGCAGATTTGGGAACTTAACTTTGGATCCAGTCTTCTTACCTCCTGAAAGGCATCTCCTTCTTACCCTCTCCTGTCTCCCAGGGCTTCCTGCTTCCTAACCCCTTTCTAAATTAAAGCAGCATATTTATCCTGGATCCCAAACTCTTTCAAGCCAGAGTAGTAATTCTCCAAGCATTTGCATTTCAGATTGTTATCTCCAATCTTAAATGGAAGCTTTGTGTCTTGTTAAAGGAATGTCTGGTTGGAGCAGAGGATTTGAGATAAATCCTCCTTACACCTAAAATCACATCAAGAGTCCCTAGAGCCTGGATCTGAAAAAAGTGTGGGCACGGGGGCTAAGCTCCTCTGCCTGCCTGCACAGTCCCTCACCGGGCTCAAAAGCTTCTCCCATTCCTGCACTCTGGGCTCTCCAGGGGATGTAGATTTTCCATCTCTTTCCCTCCCCCACTTGGCCAGCTCCCACTGGGAGACCACACACCCTGTAGATCCCAGACTCTTCCTACAGCTTTGGTCTCAAGACAGAGGCAAAGGTGCCTGGTTGGAGGAGGGGAAGAATGTGGGAATTTTGGTGAATGGGAAGGGACTTAGAACAGGGCTAGTGGGCCCAGAAAGGCCCAGATGATGCAGCACACATGCTGAAGAGCTCTGTCTCTGCACACTGGGAAGTGGAAGTCACATACAGTACCAGGAAAGCTAGAGCGACACCAGATCTGAGTGCTAGAGACCTAATAAAAGAAAACATTTAGAAGATGACTTGTCCGTGTAAAAGTTGTACTGCTTATAGTTATTTTGGTTAACTGCTGATCATTTCTGCCTGATTGTCATACAGCACAGTAATAACTATGTACATCCTGAGATGTGTGCCAGATTAACTGTGTTTCATTTGATTGCAGCAGCAAATCCTGCCAATGTATGACCACTTGGTCTTTATAATTAGTTTCTTCTGTGGCACTATCTACTCTGGCAGCATGACTTTCTGCATTTGTCCTAAAATAAATGAAGTTAAATGAAATAAAATGAGGTAAATTAAATAAAATTAAAATTAAATGAAAGAGAGATAAACAACGCCAGGCCTGCCCAGGAGCCTCAAGTAAATAGGGCCCTGCTCTTCCTGCCTCCTGGAAAAGATACAGTGCTGACAATAAGGATGCAGGTTTGTTCTGCTCACCTCCTTACTTCCAGCACCCAAAACAGCACCACACACTTTAGGTATTAATAAATATTTAATAAGCAAATGTTAAATGAGTGACTGAAAGGAAAGGTGGGATCAGCCTAGGTGAGGTTTCAACAGTTCTACTCTGGGTCCCCTGTGAACAAGTAGGATGGAGAATAATTTAGCACAGGTGACAGTTTGTCCCCTGAGCTGGCACCATGGTTCCATCACAAGTTCTTAGGACTCTGCCCACAATATTTACTTGTTAGGGTCTCTGTTCTTCTCTGAGGAATATGCAGTGCACAACTGGCCCTTGAATATCAGAGGAAAAGATCTGCTTTTTCGGAATTGTGCTTTTCAACTTAGCAAACACCAACAGAGGAGAAGCACTACATGCGTGCCCTTTGTAAGGAAGCTTCAGGCTCATTCCAGATAGGCTGATGCAGTTCTCACCATGCCCTTCCTCCTAAAAGAGCCCAGCATGCCTCATGGAGAGAGCATATCTGGATCCCACCAGCCAGCATTCTGGAGTTGGTGAGTCACTTCCTTGGTTGTTACTTCTTCACCTCTTTGGCCTCAGTTTTCTCTTCTGGAATGATTTTATTTTAAACACACTCTACCTTGAGTCAAAGTGGGTAATGTGAACTGAATCATGTCCCCCAAAATTCATATGTTGAAGACCTAACCCCCAAAGTGACTGTATTTGGACATAGGGCTTTTAGAGGTAGTTTAGATTAAATGAAGTCATAAAGGTGAAGTTCTAATATGATAGGATTGCTGGCCTTATAAGAAAAGGAAGAGAGAGCTCTATGTCTCCCCATGAGCTAAGGAGAGGCTATATAAGGACACAGAGAGAAGGAGACTGTATGCTAGCCAGGAAGAGGGCCCTCACCAAAAATGCAATTGGCCAGCACCTTGATCTTGCATTTCTGGGGTCCAGAACTGAAAAATGATTGTTGTGTAAGCTACCCAGTCTGTATTTTGTTTGAGCAGACCAAGCTAAGACAAGGAGATTTAACCAAGAACTTTAGGCAAACTCCCACATCAAAGTAGGTGCTCTATAACTCTCCAAGCTCTACACTGTCAGATGCTCTCCCTTAGATAAAATAAGACCATATAATGCCTCAGAATCTTGTTCTGCATAAGAAATCTCCACATAGAGTAATATGAAAGAAACTATAGAAGGTGCTGGAAACACTGGTGATTGGATATCTCTCAGAAAGCAAATTTCTTCCTTTTGCCAGCCAAGTTCCATTCTGCTTTTATGCTTTAGGAAGAGATTATGACTCTACTAAGTCAGGATCTGTTTCAATTAGAATGAAAGCTACATTCTTTGAAAACGAGGATCCCATAAACAAATGTGTCTCTATGTCCCCCTACTGCATGCCCCCCACCACCATATTTTTATAAAATTATTGCCGAATTAGTTAATGTTGTGTTGTTCCTCCAAGGGCTGGCCAGAGGCAACAGTGTGAAATGGCCAAAGTCTGCTCTTCATCTGCCCTCAGGTATCTCTGAGCTGCTACCTTCAGACACTCCAGCTCATTTAGCCCTCTTCTCCCTCTCTGTGGTCCCTAGTCTTCTGAAAAGGATATGATGAACTAACAGTAATTAAGAATTTAAATCACTGATATTTCTTAAGGGGTTTTGCACTTCCCTCTGGGGAGGTTCCCTTTCTACAAATGATGCATCCTTAAGAAAAATAAAAGACCCTCAAATCATAAATTTCAATCACCAACCCTCAGTAAGGGTACCTGTATGTCAGAATGGGATGGGAGGTCATGCCTGATCATGTACAACCACTACTCTAGCAATGATGGTCCTGCTCTGCCATTGTCTTGCACCCTTCCTCCATATACACTACAGTCCCTCAACTTTATGAAGTGATAACAAAGGGATTTAGTACAATGCTTTCAAACCCTTCTTCCACAAGACAAAGTTCTGTCCCATTTCCCAGTATAAAAGAGCTGACAGACTCCTGAGTCAGTGGTAGGCCCAGGGAAGAAATATACCCTCTTGTTTCCAGGACTAAGCTCTGCTATGACCCCATGTGGCAGACAGCTTATAAATGAGACAAAGGGAATGACTTTACTGACTTGTTTTCATCAACCTTCAGGTAGGTCTTAATGAGCAACAGAGGCCTGAGTTGCTTTGAGAATCCTGACTCTCCCACTGCCCTGCTCATTCCCAGGAATTCTACCATTCCAAGGTTACCCAATGAAACAAGAGCTTTCTATAAATATTGCAGCCTCATTTGAGGCAGAGTGCCTATCAGGTCTTCAGCTTTCTGATATTATGATTTATAAAAAGTATATGTTTGATCGTTGAGATATATTTGGTCTTCATCCACAGTTCCTGGCTCACAGCTCCCAAAAAGCTTGGAATGTTCTTAGTTTTGAGAGTGATAAAGAGTGTTTTTGTTATGTTAATGAAGTGGCTTTTGGAAAGCATCTAAGGACAGGGCTGGTTTATGGTAGAGTCAACCACAGCATTAGAGGTTTGTAACTTTCAGTCCTACAATCCTGACCTCCCCAGAGAGAAGAGGAACTGGACATTGAATCTAATGTCAGTGGTTAATTATTTAATCAATTCTGCCTATTTAATGAAGTTTCCATAAAACCCAAGAGGCCGTGACACCTGGGTGGCTCCATCAGTCAAGCATCTGCCTTTGGCTTAGGTCATGATTCCAGGGTCCTGAGATCCAGTCAGTCCCATGTTGGGCTCCCAATCAGCAGGTCGACTGCTTGTCTTTCTGCCCTTTGCCCGCTTGTTTTCTCTGTCTCCCTCTCACAAATAAATAAATAAAATCTTAAACAAATCAAAACAAAACAAAACAAAAACAAGAGGCCTGGATTTAAAGAGCTTTCAGGCTAGTGAGCATGTGGAGGTGAGGAGAGAGTCAGCTGGCGTGCAGAGGAAGCCCCACACTCCTTCCCCATACCTTGCCCTATTCATCTCTTCCATCTAGCTGTTCCTAAATTATATCCTTTTATAATAAACCAATATGATCTAGTAAAATGTTTCTGAGTTCTGAGAGCCATACTAGCAAATTAATCAAAACTAGGGAGGAGGTCCTGGGAACCTCTGACATAGTCTTTTGGTCAATAGTAGCCCAGGTAACAAACAACCTGGAGTTTGTGGGTGGCATCTGAAGTAGAGGGTGGAGGGAAGTCTCTTAAGACTGAGCCCTTAACTTGTGGAACCTGACCCTATCTCCAGATAGATAGTGTCATAATTGAGCTGAATTCTTAGACACCCTGTCTGATAATTTCTTGTTGGTTCAGAGAAACGCCCCTCCATCACTGGAATTGGTCTCAGAGACCTTTTAATCTGGATTCATGTCTTTGTCATGGCAGCTCCTATGGCAAATCTCAACCATTATTTTGATTTGGGTAGGGAGGCATGGGTCCTGGTAGTGTTCAGTAACCCAGAGGGCAGGCTCGGTCAGAGGGACACAGAGCTACAAAGTGGCTGGTACCATACACAAATGGCTATAAGATCACATAGAGCAGAGGGCAGGAGAGGCAGAATATGGGAAAGGTTTGAAAAGAGCCAATTAGAGAAAACATGTTCCATAACATATCTCCCTGCGACCCATGCAGTTGGAAAAGTATCCATTTATAGGCAAGGAAGCAAACAGCTGACTAAGTAAATACCTTTCTAAGAGGCAGATTTTTTATCCCTTTGATATATTAACAAATGCCTCCACAAAGGACATTTAAAAAAAGGCTTGCCATTTTTTTGGAAACCCAAACTAGGGCAGTGTCTCTGTAAATAACATAAAGGAACATTATTTAATGTGTAGTATTAACTACTACCCGGGGTGTAGGGCTTGTCATTCCAAAAGTAAATATTTGCTTATAAGGAAAATAGTGGGATTGGTTAAAAGAGTTTTTCAGGCCTAGTGCAGAAAAGTAAAAATCTGATTTGTTTCTTCCCTGTTCTGTTCTATTACAATGAAATAATGCAGAAAGCAACTTTCCACATGTGTGCATGTTTTATAAAAGTGAGAGAGAATCTAAATGAACAATTACCAAAATATGATGCCTACTGCAAGTATTTGCTGTGTGTGGCATAGAAGCTAAGGTTTCCTTAGCAGGTCTCTTAAGGTCTCTTCAATCAGTGGTTTGCTGAAGTTGGTCAATACAAGCTCAAGAGAACCTATTCTACACATGTTTTCATAGCAATTCACTGAGTGAGTTGGTACTTGAAATCAGCCATAGTGGGAGTATTTCCACACAGAAATCAACAAACTCTATAAAACAGGGTTTTTGGTCTCCAGAGATCTAACTGTTAAAGATTTACCAGCATACCACAGGATAAATTAATATGGCCCAAGCTAAGAATGATTTTTGTGGTTTTAAATGGTTGGAAGAACCATCTTCAACCACTATTATCAAACACTGAATGGTTTTGAGAATTAGCACTTGCTACAGATTTGACAATATTTCTTAACAAATTCAACCAAAAATTGTAAGTCAGAAATGCTTTTACCTAATACTTATAATGTGATAAAGCCATTTCTTCTGGAGTTAACATGGTTTGAATCACAAGTAATGTCAAGATGCTTTCTGTTAAAATGTAAAACAAAAAAACAAGATCTACATTCCCACACAAACAGGCAACAGATATATATTTTTTCTTTTTATTTTTTTATTATGTTATGTTAGTCACCATACAGTACATCATTAGTTTTTGATGTGGTGTTCCAAGATTCATTGTTTGCGTATAACACAATATGTAATATGTACCATGCAATATGTACCCTCCTTAATACCCATCACCAGGCTGACCCATCCCCCTATCCCTCTACAACCCTCAGTTTGACTGCCAGAGTACATGGTCTCTAATGGTTCATCTCCCTCTCTGATTCCTACCCCTTCATTTTTCCCTCCCTTCTCCTAATGTCTCCATGTTATTCCTTATGTTCCACAAATAAGTGAAACCATATGATAATTGACTTTCCCTGTTGACTTATTTCACTTAGCATTATCTCCTCCAGTTTCATCCATGCAGAAGTTGGATACATCGACATGGATAGATATATAGTTGTAAGTGCAAAGGAAATGTCCATATTGCAAAATCCATTTAAGCCTTCTGGGTCTGGAACAAGATGGTGTTCTTTTCTCTGCTTATCTCCTCTAAGTACAACTAATACCATTGGACATTATAAACAGACAATGATAAAAAGATTTCAAAAGCCTAGAGAGAAGGAGATGGGCTGACCAGAGACTTTAAGACTTGAGGAAAAGCAATGTGATCTGCTGGGTTTCTATCTGCCATAGACCTCAGACTAAAAGATCTGAGGATCCTACAAACCATAACTAGAAAAAGACATAAACAAAACAAAACAAAAATTCTAAGCTTTTCTCTATACCCAAAAGGCTGGAAAAGAAACCCAGCAGAATCCTGGGGAAGCCCCAACTTCCTCTCTGTGACCTGATCTTGTGGCTTTTGAGTTTTTTCCCCCAGTAACAGAATGTAGACCAGCAACACAAGGCAACTCAGAGAAGTGCTGTCCATTCCTGTAGTCAGTACCAACTGGGAAGGAAAGAGAGACCCCAGGGTCACCTGGGTGAGTCAGTTGAGCAACCAACTCTTGGTTTCAGCTCAAGTCATGACCTTGGGGTTGTAGGATTGAGCCCTGCATGAGGCTCTGTGCTCAGCGGGGAGTCTTCTTGAGATTCTCTCCCTCTGACCTTCCCCCTTTTCATGCTCTCTCTTTCTCTCACTCTCTCTCTCACATAAATAAATCAAGAAAGAAAGAAAGAAAGAAAGAAAGAAAGAAAGAAAGAAAGAAAGCCCCAGAAGAATTAGTGAGACCAGAATAGTATTGCAAAGTGTGAAAACTAAATTAATATTGAAATTAGAACCAACAAAAAAAGCCAGCATCTACCAGTAAATTTAAACAGGGTAATGATCTGCTAAAACAGAACATTAAAATAGGTTAAGAGTACCCTAATATAATAAATAAAATGTCCAGGAGATGATAAAAAGTCACTCATCATACCAAAAGCCAATATAATGGCAACTTTAATGAAAAAAATAATAATTAGCTAACACAAACACAGAGATTAATCAGAAGTTGGAATTATTAGACACATATCATAAGCCAGCTATCATAAAAATGTTACAAGAATCTTTCAAAACAATTACAAAAACAGAAAATCTCAGTAAACAAATGAGACTATTTTAAGGTGCCTGGCTGGCTCAGTGAGTTAAAGCCTCTGCCTTCAGCTCAGGTCATGATTTCAGGGTCCTGGGATTGAGGCAAGTCAGGCTCTCTGCTCAGCAGGAAGCCTGTTTCCTCCGCTCTCTCTGCCTGCCTCTCTGCCTACTTGTGATTTCTCTCTCTCTGTCAAATAAAAAATAAATAAATAAATAAATAAATAAATAAATAAAATCTTTAAAAAAAAGAAACGAGACTATTTTAAAAAGAACAAAATGGAAATTAACAAAATGAAAAAAGAACAAAATGGGAAAACACAATAACTAAAATTTTAAAATTACTTGATGAACCCAATAGTGGAATGGTAATAATAGATGATACACTCAGTGAACTTGAAGACAAATCAATAAAACTGACTCAATCTGAACAATGGAGAAAAAATAGACTTAAAAATTAGCAGAGTATCGAGAATCTGTGAGATAATAAATGATTTAACATTCACATTTTCAAAGTCCCAAAGGAGAGGAGAAGGGATTATGGGACTAAAAACTTCCCAAAATTGATAAAATACATAAACTTGTGAGAAACTAAAAGAAACCTAAATGTGATAAACAAGGAAACCCACACCAAGGCACATCATAATTGAATTTATGAAAGTTAAAGACAGAGAAAAAATTTTAAAAAGAGTCAGAGTGAAATGACACATCACAAAAAACAATTCATGTGACAGCAAATTTCTCATTTGAAACCATGAAAGCCAGAAAGAAGTAGCACAATTTTCTGGAGGAAAGAACTGTCAATTGTTAATCCTATATCTGAATGGACTATCCTTGAAAAGTAAAGAGGAAATAAAGAAATCCTCAAAGGAAAACTAAGATAATTTTTTTACTAGCAGAGCTACCCTAAAAGACTGGCTAAATGATAGTAAAAGAAAATGGTAATAAAAGAAGCTTAAAATTTTCAGGACAGAAAAAAAAAAAAAAACAATGAAAAAAGCAAAAATAAAAGTAAACATAATGGGCTATTCTTTCACGAGTTTCATTAATTATATGTTATGGTTGAAGAAAATTTATAATACCATTTGATATGATGATAATATATGTAAAGGAAATACTTAAGACAACTATATTTAAAAACTACAGAGAGTAAGGGGTCCTAACTTCAAGCAAGGTCGACACTTCATTTAAGTGATGAAATGTCAACACCAGTAAACTATGATGCTACATAGGTATAGGGTAAAACATAGAACAGTCAGAAAGAACACTATCCAAAGTAATATCCTCAAAATATTATAAAGAAAACAAAATGGAATTCTAAAAAAAATGTTCAAGTTATACACAGGAAAGTAAGAAATAAAAAGAAAAATATAAAACAGAATAAATAGGAAAGAAAAAATAAAGCCTGACCTAAGCCTTACCACATCAATAGTTACTTTAAATGTAAATGATCTAAATATACCAATAAAAGCACACAGGTTAACATAGAGGTTTAATAAGAAAAGAAAATACATGACCCAAATATATGTTTTATACAACAAACTCACCTGAAACATAACAACATAATTAGGTTTAAAGTAAAGGGATAGGAAAAAACACATTATGCAACATGAATTTTAAAAAGTAGTAATGAATATATTAATATCCAATAAAGTAGACTTCTTGGCAAAGATGATTATAAAAGTAAAAAGGGGGGCATTACATTAATCTTTCAAGACATATAACAATTCTAAATTTGTATACATGAAACACCAAAGCTTCAACTAACAGATGTGAAAGGAGAAGAAGACAAATTATAGCTGAGGACCACAACAGCCATTCCCAGAAAGTAATAGACCTACTAGACAAAATCAACAAGGATATAAAGCAACTAAATACCACCGTTATCCAACAGGATCTAACTGACATTTATAGAACACTCCATCCAACAACAACAGAATGCACATTCTTTAAAAGTGCTTAATGAATAAAAATGAAAGCATAACATATCAAAGTTTATGGGATGCAGCTAAAACATTGATAAGATGGAAATTTATAGCATTAAATCTTTCTAATGAGAAAAGGAAAGATCTCAAATCAAAAATCTAAGTTTCAACTTAAAAAAAGAAAAGTAAAAGCCGAGCAAAAGAAACCAAAAGCAAAAAAAAAAGAAAGGAAATAATAAAGATAAGACAGAAGTCAATGAAATTAAAAAAAAAATTAATGGGGGAAAAACTTGGTTCTTTGAGGAAAAAAGAAATCAGTGAAATCAACAAACCTATAAGCAAGTAAAAAGAGAGAAGACACAAGTCACCAATATCAAGAAAAAAAAAAAAAAACAGGTGAAATCACTGAACATAAGGCAGGATAATGAGGGAATACTGCTAATGGAATTCTAAAAATATATACTTCTAAGTTAAACTTATAAGAAATCATCAATTCCTGGGAAACACAAATTACCAAACAGAGAACTCAAGTAATTCTATACCTATTAAGTAAACTGAAAGTGTAATTTAAAATCTCTCAAAAAGAGATAGCTCCAGGCCTAGATCCTTAAGAAAATTTTACCAAAACTCTTATAGAATATTTAGAAAAGGGGAAACGCTTCCCAAATAATGCTATGAAGAATTTTATTTTTTGTGTGAGTTTTTTTGGTTTATTTTTGGTTTGGGTTTTTTGTGTGTGGCTAAGACAGGTTTATTGGACATTACTTTTTATTATAATTTATTTTTTATATTTTATATATATTTGTATATATTTTCTATTTCATGTTCATCATGGTAAGTGTACTCTTTTATCATCATCCCCTATTTCCCCATCCCCTCACCCACCTTCCCTCTGGTAACTATCAGTTTTTTCTCTATAGTTAAGAGTCTATTTCTTGGTTTATCTCTTTTTTCCCCTTTGTTTTGTTTGCTAAATTCCACATATGAGTGAAATCGTATGGTATTTGTCTTTCATAAACTGACTCATTTTGCTTAGCATTATACCCTTTAGCTCCATCCGTGTTTTTGCAAATGGCAAGATTTCATTCTTATTTATGGCTGAATTATATATATAATATCCCTCATCTTCTTTACCTCTCATCTGTTAATGGACCTCATCTTTATCCATTCATCAATTGATGGAAACCCGAGCTGCTTCCATAGTTCCATACCTTGGCTACTGTAAACAATACTGCTATGCACATAGGGGTACATGTTTCCCTTCAAATTAGTATTCTTGTATTCTTTGGGTTAATATTCAGTAGTGCAATTCCTGGCATGTAGGGTGGTTCTATTTTTAACTCTTTGAGGACCCCCAAACTGTTTTCTAAAGTGGCTGCACCAGTTTGCATTCACAGCAACTTCTTCCTAGAAACATTGCTAAAGACAAGGGACAAGGGCAAAAATGAACTACTGGGACTTCATCAAGATAAGAAGTTTTTGCGCAGCAAACAATCAACAAAACCAAAAGACAATCGACAGAATTAGAGAAGATATTTGCAAATGACATATCAGAGAAAGGGCTAGTATCCAAAATCTATAAAGAATTTACAAAATCAACAGCCAAAGAACAAATAATCTGATCAAGTAAGGGGCAGAGGGCACCTGGGTGGCTCAGTGGGTTAGAGCCTCTGCCTTCAGTTCAGGTCATGATCTCAGGGTCCTGGGATCGAGGCCCACATACAGCTCTCTGTTCAGCAGGGAGCCTGTATCCTCCTCTCTCTGCCTGCCTCTCTGCCTACTTGTGATCTCTCTCTGTCAAATAAATAAATACAATCTTAAAAAAAAAGGAAGGGACAGAAGTCAGGAACAGACATTTATGTAAAGAAAACATCCAAATGGCCAACAGACACATGAAAAAGTGCTCAACATCACTCAGCATCAGGAAAATACAAATCAAAACCACATGTGAGATACCACCTCACACCAGTAAGAATGGCTAAAATTAACCAGTCAGGAGACTATAGGTGTTGGCAAGGATGCAGAGAAAGGGGAACCCTCCTACACTGTTGGTGGAAATGCAAGCTGGTGCAGCCATTCTGAAAAACAGTACAGAGTTTCCTCAAAAAGTTGAAAATAGAGTTATCATAAGACCCAGAAATTGTCCTACCAGGTATTTACCCTAAAGATACAAATGTAGTGATCCAAAGGAGCAAGTGCGCCCAAATATTTATAGCAGCAATGTCCACAATCGCTAAACTATGGAAAGAACCTAGATGTCCATCAACAGATGAATGAATAAAGAAGATGTGATACACACACACACACACACACACACACAAATACTATGAAGCCATTAAAAAACAAAATCTTGCCATTTGCAACAATGTAGGTGGAACTAGAGAGTATTATGCTAAGCAAAATAAGTCAATCAGAGAAAGACAATTATAATATGATCTCACTGATGTGAGAAATTTGAGAAATAAGAGAGAGTATCATAGGGTAAGGGAGGGAAAAAATAAGATAAAACCAGAGAGGGAGACAAACCATAAGAGACCCTCAATCTCAGGAAACAAACTGAGGGTTGCTGGAATGGGAGAGGGATGGGAGGTATAGGATAGCTGGGTGATGGACCTTGGGGAGGGTATGTGCAATGGTGAGGCCTGTGACTTGTGTAAGACTGATGAATTGCAGACCTGTACTCCTGAAACAAATAATACATTATAGGTTAATTTTAAAAAAGAAAAATACGTCTGCTGGAGAGACAAGGAACAGCTGAACCATTCCCTGGAGATGAAGGTACTGGAAGACACCATTTTTGCACTCTCTACCTACCCTGCTAGCACAGGCAGGTGTGCTCAGATGTGGTACCCTCTCCAAATGGCAACAAAATGTTGTTAATACAGGTGGGGCAAGTGATCATGGCACTATCTGTCTTGCTGAAGTTGGAGTACATTGGCAGTTGCAGCACTCCTCCAGTCACTGACTGGGCCTGGTGAGCAGGAGCAGAGTTGGCATTCTCTTGCTCCCAGCCTCAAGCCATTATGTGCACACAGAAAAAGCATTCCCCCACTGCATTCCTGAAGCCTACAGGTGTATACAGTCAAGACATTGCCCCACTGCCTTTCTGAAGGTGGCAAGTATGCCCCACCCTGTACACTATTCAGCCACATAGCCAAAACCAGCAGAGGGGCACAATCCGCTTAGAGGCTGCCCACTGACTTTCTGGCTCTAGTGGCCAACAAGGTTGCATTTCTGAGCTCCACAAGAATGGAACAATTAGAAAGACAGTTCTTGGCAGGCCAACATCCCCAGAGCACTGCATAGACAGACAAAAAAATCCTAACATTCCCATGAAAAGTCTTATTAGCCTGGAGCCTCAGCCTGAGAGAAAGACTTCAAATTTCCTTGAAGTCTACACAGGCTAAGAAGGCACTCCCAAGAAATATAAGAAGGTGGACACCATCCCCTACATGAAGCCTTACGACTGAGTTAGATAGCTGTTTCACCTAATACACAGAAACAAACACAGGGTCAAGTAAAATAAGGAAACAGAGAAAATATGTTCCAAACAAAAGAATAAGACAAACTTCAGCCAGAGACCCTAATATAAAGATAAGTAATTTACCTGATGAAGAATTCAAAATAGTGACCATAAAGGTGCTCACTGAACTCAGAGGAAGAATGGATAAACACAATGAAAACTTCAACAAAGAGATTAAAATTCTAAGAAAGTACCAAACAAAAGTCACAGAACTGAAGAATGTAATAACCAAACTAAAAAATGTCCTAGAGGATTTCAACAGCAGACTGGATGAAGCAAAAGAACAAGTCAGTGAGCTGGAAGACAAAGTAATGAAACTAACCCAGACAGAGAGAAAAAAAAAAAAAACACAGAATTTATGAATGAAGATAACTAAAGAGACCTATAGGACAACACTCAAAGCATAAAGCATTCACATTATAGGTGCCCCAGAAGGAGAAGAGAGAAAAAACAGACAAGCCTACTTGAAGAAATAATGACTGAAAACTTTATTAACCTAGGTAAGGAAACAGTTCTTAGAGAATTCTAACTAAGGTAAGCTTAGACAGTTCTAAATAAGATAAATGCAAAGATCCCCACCAAGATACATTATAATCAAAATGTCAAATGTTAAAGAGAGAACCTTAAAAGCAGCAAGAGAAAGGCAAATTGTTATGTTCAAGAGACACCCAATAAGCCTATCAAATTTATCAGCAGAAACTTAGCAGACCAGAAGTGAGTGGCATGACATCTTCAAAGCACTGAAAAGAAAAAGTTTCTAAGAAAACCCAGCAAGGTTATCGTTCAAAACTGGAGGAAAGATTTAAAGTTTTCCAAACAAGTAAAAGATAAAGAAGTTCATCACCACTAAACTATTCTTACAAGAAATGTTAAATGGACTTCTTTAAGTTGAAAAAAAATGGCCCTAATGAATAACAAAACATACAAAAGTGAAAATCTCACTGGGAAAGGTAAATATAAGTAAAAGTAGTGATTAATCACTTATAAAACTACTATAAAGGTTAAAAGACAAAACTAGTAAAATTAACTAAAACTACAATAAAAATTTATGTTGATACACAAAATAAAAAGGTGTAAATTTGACATCAGAAACATAGAACCTGGACAAGGGGAGTAAAAATGTACTTTTTGAATGTGCTCAAACTAAATATAGATGGTTATATACATAGGATGATATGTTTGAACCACAAAGGAAAAATTATTGTAAATACACCAAAAAATGAGAAATAAATTTAAACATAAAACTAATGATCACCAAACCATCAGGCAAGAGAAAGAAAAATAAATGAATAGAAAACTACAAAAACAACCAGAAAGCAATTAACAAAATGGCAATAAGTGTATATTTATCAATAATTACCTTAAATTAGATGGACTAAATTGTCCAATCAAAAACACAGGACAGCTGAATGGATATATATTTTTTTAAAGGACACATCTGTATACTACCTACAAGATACAGATGGACTGAAAGTTAAGAGTTAAAAAAGATATTCCATACAAATAGAAATGTAAAGAAAGCTAGTGTAGCTATTTTCGTATCAGACAAATTAGTCTTTAAAATAAAGACTGTAATAGAAGACAAAGACATAATGATAAAGCTATCAGTCCACAAGAAGATATAACATTTGTAAATATATATCCATTCTACATAGGAACACCAAAATACATAAAGCAAATACTAACAAACATAAAGGAGGGAATGGAAAACAATACAATAATAGGGGGCTTCAACAAGCTGGTGTAGCTATTTTCCTATCAAACAAACCAGTCTTTAAGATAAAGACTGCATGGCCCTTCGCACCCCAATGTTCATGGCAGCAATGGCCACAATCGCCAAACTGTGGAAAGAGCCAAGGTGCCCTCAACAGATGAATGGATAAAGAAGATGTGGTACATATATACAATGGAATACTATGCCTCCATCAGAAAGGATGAATATCTAACTTTTGTAGCAACATGGACTGGACTGGAAGAGATTATGCTGAGTGAAATAAGCCAAGAAGAGAAAGTCAAGTATCGCATGGTTTCACTTACTTGCGGTGCATGAGGGGTAAACCAGAGGACAGTGGGAGAAGGAAAGTAAATGGGAACTAGGGTAATCTAGGGAGGGAAACGAAACAACAGAGACTTTGGACACAAAAACAAACTGAGGGACTTGGAGGGAGGGTGGTGGAGGGATGGGAGAGCCTGGTGGTGGGTACTGGGGACACCTAAAGCGTGGAGCACTGGGTGTGGGGAATGGGGAATGAATCTTGGGAAAAAAATTTTTTTAGTAACAATAATAAATAAATAAATAAATAAATAAATAAATAAATAAATGAATGAATGAATGAATAAATAAATAAAATAAAGACTGTAATAGAAGACAAAGACATAATGATAAAGCTATCAGTCCAGCAAGAAGATATAACATTTGTAAATATATATCCATTCTACGTAGGAACACCAAAATATATAAAGCAAATACTAACAAACATAAAGGAGGGAATGGAAAACAATACAATAATGGGGGGGGCCTTCAACATCCTTCAGTAGATAGATCATCCAAACATAAAATGAATAAGGAAGCATTGACCTTAAAGACACATTAGACTGAGGAACCTAATAGAACATGCCACTCCAAAATAGCAGAATACACATTCTTCTCAAGTGCATATAGAACATTCTCTGGGTTAGATAACATATTATACCACAAAGCAAGTCTCAAAATCAATAAGATTGAAATCATATCATGCATTATTTCTACCACAATGGTATGAAATTACAAATCTATTACAAGAAAAAACTACAAATACATAGAGATTAAAAACCATTACTGAACAACTCCTGGGTAATAGAGAAAATCAAAGGAGAAATGAAAAAACACCTGAACACAAATGAAAATGGAACTGCAAGTACCAGAACTATGGGCTACAATAAGAGCAGTTCTAATAAGGAAGTTCATAGCAATACAGGACTACCTTAAGAAACAAAAGAAATCTCACAAAAACAATTTAAGTTTACATCTCAAGGAACTAGAAAAAGAAGAAAAAAATGAAGCCCAAAGTTAGTAGAAGAAAATAATAAATATCATAAATGAAATAGAGACTAAAAAGACAGTAATAAAGATCAATAAAACTAAGATCTGGTTCTTTGAAAAGAGAACAAAATTGACAAACAGATTCACCAAGAAAAGAAGAGACAAAGTTCCAAAAAAGAAAATCAGAAATGAAAGAGTGGTTACAACTGATACCACAGGAATACAAAGGATCATGAGGCTACTATGAACAATTTTATGTCAACAAATCGGACAACCTAGAAGGAATGTATTAATTCCCATAAACTTACAATATTCCAAGACTGAATGATAAAGAAATAGAAAATGTGATTAGACTGATTATTAGTAAGGAAATTAAATCAGTAATCAAAAACTTCCAACTAATAAAAGTCCAGGACCAGATGGCATCACTGATAAATTATACCAAACATTCAAAGTTTTAATACCTAGCCTTCTCAAACTCTTCCAGAAAGTTGAAGAGGAGGTAATGTCTAGAAATTCATTTTATGAAGATAGCACTACCCTGATACCAAAACCAGAATGACCACCACACATAAAAAAATAACAGTAATAATCAAAATTACAGACCAATATCTCTGATGAACACAGGTGCAAAAGTCCTTAACAAAATATTAGGAAACAAAGTCAGCAGTACATTAAAAGGCTCATACACCATGATCAAATGGGATTTATTCAGGTATGCAAGGATGGTTCAACATTTGTAAATCAATGAATGTGATAAACCATATTAATCTAAAAAAGTAAAACCATATAATAATCTCAGTAGATGCAGAGAAAAGCACTTAACAAAATTCAACATCCATTTGATAAAAACACACAACACTACATATGAAAAACCCGCAGCTAATATCATAATCACCATTCATCAGTAGTGAAAAGTTGACAGCTTTACCTATGAGATTAAAAGCAAGACATGATTCCTATTCTTTTCACTTTTATTTGACATATTATGAAGTCCAAGCCGCAATAAAAATTTTTAAAAAGGCATACAAATTGGAATGAAGGATGTCATAAATAGGAAAACTGATAAGTATGTCCTACTCCTTACACTCTCCAGCTACCTAGCTAAAGCCAGAAGGGCACAATCCACTCAGAGGATTTCCAGATGACACAATGCCATTAATAGAAAAACCTAAAAATGCCACCAAAAAAAACTGTTAGAACTAGTCAATGGATTCAAGAAAGTGATACAGGATACAGGATACAAAATTAATATATGAAAATCTATTGAGGTTCTATAAACTAATAATAAACGATCAGAGAGACCAAGATAATTCCATTTGCATTTGTACCAAAAGAATAAAATATCTAGGAATAAAGGTGACCAAGAAGATGAAAGACCTGTAGACTGAAAACCATCAGACACTGATGAAAGAAATTGAAGAAGAACACAAATAAATGGAAAGATATACCATGGACTGGAAGACTTAACACTGTTAAAATGTCCATACACCCAAAGCTATCTACAGACTCAGTGCTACTCCTGTTAAAATTCCACTGGTATTTTTCACAGAACTAGAAAAGATAATTCTAAAATGTGTATGGAACCACAAAAGAACCCAAGTAGCCAAAAAATCTTGAAAAAGAACAGCAGAGGTATTGTGCACCTTAATTTCACACTATACTACATAGCTACAGTAATCAAAACAATACAGTAGTGGAATAAAAACAGGCAGATCAGTAAAACAGATTACAAAGCCCAGAAATAAACCCATAAATATATATTTAATTAATTTACAAGAGAGGGAGCAAGAATATACAATGCAGGAAGGACAATCTCTTCAATAAAAAGTGTTAGAGAAGTAGAGAGCTATATGCAAAAGACTGAAACTAGACCACTATCTTACACTGTATATAAAAATTAACTCAAAATAAATTGAACAACTGGATGTAAGATCTGAAACCATAAAGCTCTATTTGAAGAAAGTGAAAGCATTAATTCAAAAAGATATAAGCAGAAAAAGAAAAAAGATATATGCACACTGTGTTCACTACAGTATTATTTACAGTAGTCAAGATATGGAAAAAACTTAATGTCCATTGATGGATGAATGGCTAAAGAAGATGTCACAAACACACACACACACACACGTGTGTGTGTGTGTGACTACATGGATGTAACTTGAAGGTGTTTTGCTAACTGAAATAAATTAGAAAAAGGCAAATTCTGTATGATTTCACTTATATGTGGAATCTAAACAACAAAACAAACAAGCAAAAAACAGAACAAAACCCAGATTTAGAGATAAACAGAGGACAGATTGGTGGTTACCAGAAGGAAGTGGGGTTGGAGAGCATGAAATAGATGAAAGAGATTAAGACATACAAACTTTCATGAATAAGTCATGGGGATATAATGTACAATATGGGAAATATAGTCAATAATATTGCACTAACTTTATACGGTGACAGATGGGAACGAGACTTTTTGTGGTAATAATTCTGCAAGGTATACAAATGTTGAACCACTATGTTGTACACCTGAAACTAACATAATATTGTGTGTCAGTTATACAATTAAAAATGTGTAAAAAGTTAGGAACAAATTTAACCAAGGAGATGAAAGATCTGTACACTGAAAACTATAAGTCTTTAAAGAATGAAATAAAGAAGACACAAATCCTAGAATGATATCCCATGTTCCTGGATCAAGAGACAACATTGCTAAAATGTCCAAACTACACAAAGCTATCATTCAAGAAATATTTATGAAAATTCCAAAACCAGTTTTCACAGAAATAGAAAAAAATCCTAAAATTTGTATGAGACCACAAAAGACCCCATATAGCCAAAACAAAATAGAGAAAGAGAAACAAATCTGAAGGTATCACACTTTATGATTTAAAACTATTGTAGGAAGCTATGGTAATCAAACAATATGGCACTGGCCTAAAAATGAACTCATGGACAAAAGGAACAGGATCAAAAGAAACAAATTGCTGCATACACAGTCAAGTATTTAACAAGAGAGTAAAGAATACTCAATGGAGAAAGGATAATACTCTTCAATAAATGTGTTAAGAAAACTGGATAATCATACATACAACAAAATTGGACTCCTATTTTATACCACTCAAAAAATCAACTTGAAATGAATTAAAGACTGAAATATAAGACATAAAACTGTGAAACTCTCAGGAAAAGACATAGGGAAAAATCCTGACGTTAGTCTTAGCAACAATTTTTAGATATGATACCCAAATCATAAACAAAACAAAAAATAAATAACGGGACTACAGAACACTGAAAAGCTTCTACACAACAAAATTGAAAAGCAACAAAATGAAAAGGTAAAGGAAAGAACAGAAGAAAATATTTGTGAACATGTATCTCAAGATCCAAAATATATAAAGAACTCATATATATTTTCATGTGTCTGTTAGTGGTGCATGAGGGGTAACCTAGAGGACAGTAGGAGAAGGAAAGTAAATGGGAAGTAGGGTAATCCAGGGAGAGAAACGAAACAACAGAGACTTTGGACACAGAAACAAACTGAGGGACTTGGAGGGAGGGGGTGAGGGGATGGGAGAGACTGGTGGTGGGTACTGAGGACACCTAAAGCATGGAGCACTGGGTGTGGGGAATGGGGAATGAATCTTGGAACACTGGGAAAAAAATTTAAGTAACAATAAAAAAAAAAACTCATACATATGCAATTCATTTTTAAAAAATGGGCCAATGACTTGAATATATTTTTTCCAAAGAAGAAATAGAAATGACCAATAAGTACCTGAAAAGATCCTCAACATCACTAATCATTAGAGAAATGCAAATCAAAACCAGAATGAGGTATTGCTTCAAATGTGTTAGAATAACTAACATCAAAAAGACAAGAGATAATGAGTGTTGGTGAGGATGTGGAAAAAAAGGAACCCTGGTGCACTGTTAAGGAGAGTGTCCACCACTGGTAGAGCCACAATGTAAAGTGGAGTTCCTTGTGTAAAGCGTGAAGTTTCCTCAAAATGTTAAAAATAGTACTACCATATGATCCAACAATCCCACTTCTGGGTATATATTCATAAGAAATGAAATCAGGATCTCAAAGAGATTTTAAAATGCTCATGTTCATGGCAGCTTTAATCATAATAGTCATGACACTGAAACAACCTCGGAGTCCTTCTACAAATAAATGGAATATTAACGGCCATGAGAAAGAAGGAAATCCTACCATTTGCTACAACATGGATGAAGTTGAGGGCATTCCGCTAACTGAAATTAACCAGAGAAAGACAAATACTATATGATATCACTTCTTTATGAGCGTGGAGCACTGGGTGTGGGGCATGGGCAATGAATCTTGGAACACTGAAAAAAATGAAATAATTTAAAGTAAAAAAAAAAGTTGAATTCATAAAAAGAGGGTAAGATTGTGCTTTCCAGGGGTTGGGAGGTGGAAGAATTCAAAGTGTACATACTTCCAATTATAAGATGAATAAGTTTTAGGATCTACTGTATATATTGGTGATTATATACTTTGAAGTTGGTAAAAGTAGATTTTAAATGTTCTCACCACAGAAAATAAAAGATAATTATGTAATGTGATGAAGGTGCTACCTATCCCTATTATGATAATCATTTTACAATCATTTTACAATATATAAACACATTGTATACCTTAAACTTATACAATGTTGTATCAGTTATAACTGAAAAAATTAAAAATTTTTAAAAGACCCTATGTTCTGCTATTATTGGGTGAAGCACCTGTGTGGTGGAGTTGGTTTACAATGGTGTTCAAGCCTTCTGTCTCCTTGTTGATCTTCTGCCTGCCTTTTCTATCCATTATGAAAGTGAATTGTTGAAGTCTCTAACTATCATCCATTACTGAATGCTATTTCTCCTTCAAGTTTGTTAGTTTTTGCTTCATATATTTTGGTCCTTTGTTGTTAAATGTATTTGTGTATAAAATTGTTATATATTTTTAATGGATCAACCCTCTTATCATTATAGAATATCCCTCTTTATCTCTAGTAGGATATTTTTGCTTTTAAAGTCTATTTTGTCTAATATTAATAGAACCACTCCAGTTCTCTCATAGCTGCTGTTTGTATGACATAGATTTATCATCTTTTTACTTTCAACCAATTTGTATCTTTGAATCTAAATTTTGTTCTCTGTATAGCATATACACTTGGGTCTTGTATTTTTACCCACTGTGACAACTTCTGCCTTTTAGATTGCTTACTTGATTAGATTGTTTGACTCTTTCACATTTAATAGTATAATTGATAGAGCTAAATTTATATATGCCATTTTATAGGTTGTTTTCTATGGGTCCAATGTCTTTTTTCTTTCTCTGTTACTCTTTCACTATGCTCTTTTGCATTATTTCTTAGTCTAATATTTTAATTCCTTTAATGACTTTTTTCATCCTTTTTTTAGTTATTTCTTTTTTGGTGGATCCTCTAGGGCTTACCAGATACACCTTAACTTATCAGAATCTACTTCATATTTACCCTAACTTAGTGTAGTGAAACGCAGAGATGCCTGCATTGTTTTTGAGCCAAATGCAACCAGGAGAAGGAGTGTGCCAACAGCCCCATTGCAGCAGCAAGAGGAGTAGGTTAGCAGACCAGATAGTTACTGAAAATCTCAGTCCTTGACTGTGAGTTAGAATTATCCTTGTCATTCCTAAAAATGCCAATGTATCTTTCCACCTCAGAGTACCTAGGTAAGCCAGTTAATAGCTGAGGCCTGGGCACATGTAGTAAGGTCTTCAGTTAATTCTAATGTGTAGTCAGAGTTCAGAACCAGGCACAACACAATATATCTTCTGACGGTGCAAATTCTGAGGAAGTGAGACCACCAAGATGTACTGTCTCTAATTCTGAAATCACCCAATCAACCACCTGAGGGTCCCACCAGAATGACTAATTATCCAGTATTCCCCTAAGGCTAGAGCAAAAGCTTAGTGCTTGCCAGACCCTCCCATTTAGACACTAACTTCCACATTCCCAGTTGCTAGCCAAGATCCTTCTCCACCTGAACTAAGGCTCTTGCCATGCCCCATGCCCTACCCATCAAATCAGATCCTTTGGGATATTTATTTTCAATCTTTCCCCAGAAACTGCTGTTTTTCCTACAGTATCCTAACCCCACACTACTGCTCTCTCCAAAAGCACAGACTCCCATTATTGGAAGGGCAAGTCGGGAGTCCAAACTAGGATAATCAAACTAAATTTAAGATGTACTCACCATGGCCAAACATAATAAGAGCACTACAAAAGAATGCCCAAAATCTGCAGCACCCAAAATCCAAGAATCAAAATTAGACTGATACACAGTGTTCTACCCCTCCCCACCCCTGTCCATGGAAAAAATCTTCTTTCTCTCTCATTTTGATGTATCCTTTCTGTCATGCCCCTTCTGTTTACCTTTGAGCTCACTACCAGCAGCCCCTTTAATTACCACTTCACTATCTTACTGAAAGAGAGATGTTTCCACAGAGTACATCTGCCCAGAGCTTGACAGCTATGAAACCATTTAGTGTACCCAGTAAAGGTAGTCAGACAGGGTCATCTGCAGGTGTGAGTGAGTCTACATAGGGTTAGGGTGTGCTGTCTACCCCTGTATGCTTGATTAGTGAAAGAGGGCTGGAAATGAACAATTAGCCACTGGGAGGTAGGAGATGGCCCTCCCTATCTCCATACCAACACTTACACCATGTAGATTTTTTTTTTTCATTTTTCTAAACAGACTAGTCTCTTCCCTGGATCTGATGACTGGATCTTTAGAAAGTAGGGAATATTTTTTGTTGTATGAAAAAAATAAAAAATAAACCCATTCTATTTGGATCCAAAACAGCACAGTTAACTGCTGAAATCTAAATTCTCATGTATCACAGGTTTTTTGAGAAAGTGCGCCTTCTTCATTCTTGGGCAAAGAAACACTCTGAGTATTTCCTCATCCCATCTCCAGTAGGCACTAGCACTGGAAAACATGGCTAAGTGGGGTGTTTGGCAAACAGACACTTATAATTTATCCCTTTCCCAGGCACAAACTCTTCCCACGCCTGCACTTCTGGGGCTTGTTGCTTTTCCCTTTGCAAAGGCAGAGCCTGCTATCCAGAGCTGGCACTGTTGGGTTCCTGGCTCCCTGGGCAATGGCTGGGTCCAGCAATGGAGGGGTAGTGTGATGGGTTGCACTTATGGGGATTATTTGGAGAGGGAAAGGAGGAGAGCTCAAACTGTCTGTTATGGGCACAGTGTCTGCTCAAAGACAGAAATAGGGCCTGTGCTCAGAGGTATGAGATGGTCAAAAAATGTGCTCTATTAAGTCATGAAGCAGACGGTGCTGGACAACAGTGGAGGGCAGAGGCCAGGAGCTATTTTTACACTTTAAGGAACAGAGTTAATAATTTTGGACAGGACAGCATGTATCACACCTAGCTGACTGGGGGACTTAAGGTGTCTCTTACCCTTTTTTTTTTTCTTCTCTAACTTCTGTGTCTCATCCTACTATAGACTTCATTCTCATTTTTCAAGGTAGCCACTGCCTGTCACCACAACCGTTATCTCTATAGGATCACTTATGTTTAAATTATACCCCTATATTCAAAGTATCCTGCAAGATAGTAGGATATAGAACACTAGTAAGAATCCTGCACCCTATACCTTTGTTTTTCTGGGTGAATGATTCAAAAAAATATTTGAAGTGATATGAACTTTAGAACCTAATTCTTTCACACCCCACCCCACCCCACTCCCCAACACACTTAAAAATCTGTTGGAATTCTCCTCAACCCTATGACTCCATCCCTTCCTTCTTCTCCCTCATAACCTAACTTCTTGAAAGACTTACTCACATTTTCCTTTTCCATTTTCTCTTCTGTGTCCTCTTCAGCATGTCAGCCTAGCTGCTGTCCTCACCACTGTCCCAGATAGCTCTCATGAAATTCAAGTACCTCCAAGTCAGTCTCCAGATGGGTACACTCCTAATAGTACACAGCTTCTCCCTAGGTCCCCCTTCTCAAGCCACTCTTTTCCCTGGAGTCCTGGGATACCACACTCTACAGGCCTCCCTCCTAATTTTCTCCTGCTAGATTTCCTTTGCCTGCTCCTCCTTTCCCTGACACATAGACACTGGGGCACCTCTTTGTTCTTGATTCTAAAGCCCATGGCCCTTCTTGCCACGGACTATCTCCCACTCTCAGTTACCATTTATATGCAGAAGGCTCCCAGTTTAAACCTACCATCTAAGATATCTCTGAATCCAGACGTGTACATCCAAACTCCCACCAGCTATCCCCTTCTGGGGACCCATAGGCACACCCAAGACCAAACTCATCATCCTGCTTCCACAGCCTCCTTGTTGCTGGCATTCATGTTGCATTCCAGAGTCTGTGAGTTGTCATTGGCATGTTCCTCTCTCTCATCACCCAGTCCATACTCGATTTACCACAAGTCCACATACTTCTCTCCACCCCCACTGCCACATCCTACCTAGAACCTTGCCCTTCATTTGTCATCTAACCTATTCTGTTGGCTCTTTATGTAGTCCTCTCCACACACCCTGGCCCTGCTATCTCCACACACAACACACACAGAGTGATATTTTCAAAATTCAAACCTAGCATGTGTCTCCTATGCTAAAAATAACAATAAAAATGAAAAAAAAAATAAAGTCAACAATGGCTTTCCATTGCTCTTACAAGAAAGACCAAATAAACTGAATTCAGTTATCAGTTGTAGCAATTTTTGGTGGAGTTTGTAGGGTTTTCTATATATAGTGACATGCCATCTGCAAATAGTGAAAGCTTTACTTCTTCCTTACCAATTTGGATAGCTTTATTATTTTTTTAAAGATTGTATTTATTTATTTGGCAGAGAGAGGCACAGCAAGAGCAGGAACACAAGCAGGGGGAGTGGGAGAGGGAGACGCAGGCTTCCTCCCAAGGAGGGAACCCAATGCAGGACTCAGTCCCAGGACCATTGGATCATGATTTGAGCCAAAGGCAGACGTTAAATGACTGAGCCACCCAGGTGCCCCTGAATGTTTTTTTTTTTAAAATAAATATGAGTTTACAAAAAAAGCAAGAAAGAAAAACCAAAACGCTTAGCAAGAACTGCATGTGGTTCCTACCTACTTCTACATCATCACATTGACCCATTATTCCCTTCCTTTCTGTGTTGGAGCCACACTGGAGCAGGGTCAGTTTAGTGGGCAGGACACAGAAATAAGAAATATTGGCAGTCAGATGGCTGAAAGCATCATGGATAACAGGACTGCAGCATTGTGTGTGCCTTCTTCATTAGTGATTCAACAGAATCTTCTTTTCAGCCCCTCTCATTATTCAGGACTGATATTACCTTTTAGAGTAGGTGGCCCCAGGATTAACCTACCTCCTCCCATGTGATGGACAAGAAAAAAACATGAGAAATAGATATTTGAAGAATATAGTCCCCGAAACTGTTGCATCGTTTCTACTCAAGACTACTCAGTCAATATCCTTTATATAAGGACACTCATGACATACTTCTTTAAGAGTTGAGAACAAAACTCTTAAGTCAAGATTCAAAGTATTCTACTTCTATTCATTATATAATGGAAGTCATGTAGCTTATAGTTTTATTTAATTTCTATCACCACATATCATCTATCTACCCAGGTTGTCACAAATTCCAAAGTTAAATTAAGGCTAAGAGTAGCAAGTATCTTTAGATTGTGGTTATATCTTCCTTTTAATCCTTTGTTGTTGTTGTTTAATCCTTTGTCTTTATTTTCGTAGTCCTGTTGTATGTGACTAAAAGGCACCCCTCAGTGGCCCCCCCGAGACTTTCTGGGTCTGGGAAGGAAGGCATTGCCACAGATCCCTAGGTGGCAGTCACTGGCCTTTAAGGGAAAATAAGGAGCCCCAAGGGAGTTCTGGCCTTTGGGAAGGCTCAAGGCCAGCTGGTGTGGTGGCATGAAGATAGAGAAGGCACAGTGTCCTCCATGACTCTTATACCCAGGCAATGGAATCACTGAAAGGACATTGAAAGACTTTACAGATTTATTGTATTTTCAAACTCCATTCAGACCAGAAACATTTAAGGCTATGAAGCCAACTGAGGTCACCCTAAAACAGAATTTTTTTTAACCTTTAAAAAATTGCATAAATCATTAAAATCCTGAAAATACATAATATGCTGTTTTTTTCTCTATTATTTAACACCTTTTTCCAAATCTATGCAAATTTCAGAGCCAAAAGAAGGAAACTAAGTATTTTTTCAAAGTGTTTTGCCAGTCATGGGTTGTTTGTTTTTTTTTTAATAGAGCTTCTTAGATTGAGATCCATAAAATGGAGGTGCCACTTCCCATTGCTTCACCATCTTTTTAAAGCCAAGGCTGAAACTTCCATTCCTCCCCTTGCCTCTTTCTACTCCCAGACATAGAAGTGATCTTGAATTAAGGGGAAAATCACTCCAAGCTGCTGCTAACCAGGATGTGGCTCACAAACGAACATCATTAATAAGAGTAACAGCCCCTGCAATAAGCATCCACATGTCCGTCACTCTTCCAGCTGCTGTAAGCTTCATGACACCCCCCGAACTGGGCTCTATCACCTCGGAGATCAGCAAACTGAGAGGTTGAGCAATATGCCCAAGGTCAAAGAGACTAACCAGCAAAACTGATAATCAAATCTTGTCTGGCTAGTGCAATGTATTTCTGACACCTTTTGTGTTTGTTTTCTTTCCTCCTCATCTTTTTATGTTCCTGCTTTTTATCAATATTGACCTCAGGAAAGAACCTGGTTTTGACCATTTAAATTTCTGTGATTCAGTGTGATCTTTAATCAGTATCACCACCTGAATGTATAACATATGGATTGTGTTTCTGATTATGAAAGTCATTACATTAAAGATTCCGATTAGAGAATTGTTACTTTTTTATCTGAGCGATCATATAATACAACTACTTCCTTTTAAAGAAATATCCTTTAAGGCTAAAAATATGACTACAACTTGCTCAAGTGCACACAGCTAAATAAGTCTCTAAAAGACTCTTCATCATTAAAAATCATAAATTTCCTAAAACACAATTAAGGATTATTTTAAAATTTTAAGGTTATCGATAAAGTCTTTTTTCAAAGCCCTTGAGGCCAGATCCAAAGACAAATTTCTCATAAATCACCAAAAGAAGTAGGAGGACCTGAAACCTGACTCTTTTCTAAGAATTCTTCCCCCTGGTAAAGGAATTTCAAGCCACAATGAGCAAGTAGAAGCAAGAGCTCAAATGTGAAGCCCCTTCCCACAGAGCTGCTGACTGGCCCATCACCTGGTTGCCTCCGAGCCCACTGGGCTCACCTCCTGCCTTTCCCAGCCTTCCTAAGAACCATCTCCAAAGAGCAGAGAGGCCTCTGTAAAAGGATAAGCATGCCCTCCTCATAGGGCTCTCTGGAGCCTCACACCCAGATCAAGCACAGGGTAAGACCCACTCTGCCACACACACCACCTCCAAGGGAAGCCATGGGCCTCTGTGTCATTGAACAGCAACTTCTGGATACATGGCAGACCCTGGTGGTCTTTAGTTTCCTCTGCATCTGGGCTTCTTACATTCACCCTGGAGTGATATTATACTGACACACTGGCTTTGAGAGTAGATGAGACAATCTTCCAGTGGGAGGAACCACACAGGTAAACAGCATCATAATCAATAGCTATTCAAAAGCAGGTGGTGATAAAGCAAGCTTAAGGTGTTTCATTGCGAGCCTGTGCCATGCCTCCCACATGCTGGCAGATGGCCTAGATCCTGACCTCACATAGCTAACCTGGATCTCAGCCTTCTGGGCCTATGTGCAGGGGATATGCTGCCATACCACATCTTACCATTTCCCCACTTGCTGGAAAAGCGTCAAGGTGAACCCCAAATAAGCTTTTCCGGAAAAGCAATGCATTTTTCACCCAGTTAATATTAATGGGGTATAAATTTCATTCTGAAAACACCTCTGTGTTGGTCAGAACTACATGTTTCTAGAGGGACATGCAGACACCAACACCCACAAAAAACAATGGCAAACTCCAGCATGAAAATTCAACTTCTGTATGTTAAACTAAACACTTGACAAAATTACCATCAGTTGCCCTCACTCCCTCTTGGATAAAAGTCAAATTGTAAAGGTTTTATATGAGAAAAGAAGCATGTTTTTGAAACAAAGTCAGGAATCTGAGAGGTTGGAAAGCTGACACCTCAGGGAAAAACTGTGTACTGGCCTTGCAGAAGTCCCCTGGAAGATTCACTGTAGTACTGCATTTATCTCCCAAGAGCCAGGGCCCCAGCACAAGCTCAGAGCAATGATCTGACCACCTGTCATGCACCTGCATGTCCTCTCAGCACCTCTGGTCAGTCTCTGCTCTGGGCTGCGCTCTCTTGCACAGCCTTCAGTCTACATTCCAGATCTCAGCACTGAAGCTGGGCTGTCCTGTTGCTACCATCCAATCCCACATCCCTGTGGCCAGGACTGCCAACTGTCCCTGCCCCTGGGGCTCGCATCAGCTCCAGTTCCCCCAGCTGTGTGTGCTGGACAGCTCGCCCAGCACACAGCCAAGGAAGGAGCAAATTCCTCGGTCTGAGGGTCTGACCTTAACATTTCAAAGACATAGTTATCTTGACCCTGGAATGAGGAGCCTGAGCTGTGGGAATGCTGATAATCACATTACTTCAAAGTACTTAGATTAAAAATACTTATGTAAGCTTGTAACGACTTAGAAAAATCAGACATAGTGACTGGTGATTTATGTAAATATAAGAATTCATGAATTCTATTCTAAACAAATCATTTCCAAGCAAAATGCAGAGCTATAGAATCAACCATAGGTCTTGCTCTTTTATACACACACACACACACACACACACACACACGTACATATATGCATTTTGCTTGGAAAGGATTTGTTTGGAATAGAATATATATTATATATTAATTTTATATATACTTATAAATATATATTTAATATAAATAATATACTATAATAATATCTATTATGTAGATTAACATATTTTGTTAGGAAAGGATTTTTTTGGAATGGAATTCATGAATTCTAATATTTACATAAATCACCATTCACTTGGTCTGATTTTTTTCTAAACTTTTTATTTGTGTGTATAGTTTGTGTGTATATATGTGTATATGTGCATGTGTGTATTTGTGTGTGGGGGGTGTGTGCATGTGTGTAGAGAGAAAGAGAAATTAAACTGAGCCCTTTATGTCACGATACAGGTATAAATTGACCGCAATTAATTAAAGTTTATAAAAGAGAAGCAGCGGTTCCTGGGATATCTTAAGCACACAAACTAGTTCCCAAGATCTGCAAGTTCATGCAGCTGCTCCTCTTGCTCAGTCACAGAAAGAACAAAGGGGACTGTGGCTCAGCCACAGCAGGCAAAAAAGCAAGTGCCGTTTATGAGAAATAACCCCATCTCTTAGAGTTTTAAGCAATGTCATAAGAATCACTGCCCAGTTCTGTAGACCAAAACACCACTGTCACCAGAGGTGAGGTCCCAAAATACCGAGGACCAGGCATACCATTTCAGATTGCTGTGGACTGAATTCATAGGTTTAAGTCTTAATGCCCAATGTGATATTTGCAGGCAAAGGCCTTTGGAGTATGATTAGCTCCTGAGAGTGGAGCCCTCACAAATGGAGTTAGTGCTCCTACAAAGGAAACCCACAGAGCTCCCTCACCCCTTCTGCCCCATTGCAGAATACAATGAAGTCTGTGATCTGGAACAGGTCTCCCCTGATGCTGGCACACCAAGATCAGACTTCCAGCCTCTGGAATTGTGAGAAATCAGTTTTGTTTCTTAAAGAACACCCAGTCTATGGTAATTTGTTACAATAGTGCTAACTGACTAAGACACGCAAAATGGGCCCTAGCCAAGGGCCTTCTCATGAAACGTTTAACAAGCACAAAAATTTTGCCTAATGTAGCTTCTGTCTGGCTTTTCTTTCTTTCCTCTTGAAAAACTGTTCATGCTCACCTCTACGTGCCACCCCAATGGTCCAATTTTACCACCAAGTAAGAGAGACCACATGTCTATCACCTTGCGCTCACTCATCTCAGGATCAGAGGGAGCCCTCTTCCAGCCAGGCCCTGGGGCAACTCCTTTTCCAAGGAGCCCACATGCCTTGGGCTCTCTGTCCTAGAGACCAGCTATTCCTGCGAGTGTTCCCACCTAGCCCCCCAGACCTGAGCCCTGTGCTCATTTCTGCCAGCTTCTGTTGCTTGGGGACACAAGCTGCACTGACACCTCACTTTGATTCGTGCTCTCTCCTCTGGCCCAGTTTTGCTCCAGTTGCTTATGTCTCCATCATTGCCCTGAAGTGTTATTTCACTCAGCATCCTAAACTCCACTTCACTGCCTCCTGCTTTCTCTCCCCTCTTTCTAACCCACCATTCCACTTGGGAGAAAATAATTGAACTCCTTAAGATGCTGCCCTCCAAGCTATTCAGCTTCCCTCCATCATCAATGCCCTATTGGTTAAAAGAATCACCAATTACTCTACTTAAGGAACACTACATTTTTGTGATTGGCACATATCTATGTTAAAGACAGTCATTATCTCATTCAGGGAGGATCCTTCAAATATTTAAGGCTTGGAGTCATACTTCATACCATTTCACACCTCCTCTTGTCTCACTTAGCATCACCCCTCAGCCTGCAATCACTGGGAGATAGTATGTTTAAGCATAATTTTAGTGATTGATTTTGCACTTATTCTGCATAGATGCAGAATATAAACTTCTGCACCTGGGTGGCTCAATTGGTTAAGCATCTACCTTTGGCTTAGGGTCCTGAGATCAAGCCCTGGGTCAGGCTCCCTGTTCAGCAGGGGAGTCTGCTTCTCCTTCTCCTTATTCCTATGCTCTTGCGCTCTCTCTCTTGCTCACTCACTCTCTCTTTCAAATAAATAAATAAAATCTTTTTTAAAAATTTTGATTCTGCACCTATACTATGAATTGCTGGGCAATTATAAATTCAAAACCTCTGATTATCAGGAAAAGCACTGACTATGACCAATTGTTGAATATGCTCAAGAAAATTTTGTTCAAAGGATAAATGGATGGACAGATGAATGGGTGGGATGAATGGATTGATGCGTGGTTAGATCCAACACTAAACATTTCTGGACATGTCAAGATCTCTTCACTTTGCAATACAGTTTCAAGGAGGGAAGTAAGAAATGAAGGGCATAGGACTGCTCCTGATCCAGCAGGAGCTGCCCCCTCACCATGAGGTCATTTGTCATTTCCAGAACATCTGTACTATAGAGCTTTGCAAAATATAATTAAATAAAGTAATCATCATAATAAAATAATAATATTGCAGTACACTAGCCACATGTCAAGTGCTCAATGGCCATGGGTGGTTAGTGGCCAACATACTGGAGTATTTTATCACCATAGAAATTTTATTAGTCAATGCTATGAGACAAGAAAACATGAGGAAGCCATTTAAGATTCCCTAGAACTCCTTCCATGTGAGTAACATGCTCATATTAGTACTGGTCTCACTCCGGTGTGACCAGTACTGTCAATTGAAATACCCTGTCATCTGTGCAATCTAATGGGAAATATATATTTGGTCTTTGTCCCTGGTTCCTGGCATCAGTCTCCTAAAACCTTACCATTGGAATTCCCTGAAAGGTATAACTGTCTTCTGTAATTCATAGCAAGCCCCTTTAGACCACATCTGAGTTTATGCTAATGAGGTAATTCTTAGAAGTCCCTAGATAACTTCAGGACAGGGCTTGGTCCAAGGAACAGTTAGAAGGTTGGAACTTTTAGTCCCATCTTCCCTTAACCTCTGGTGGTGGAGAAGGGCTGGCAGTTGAGTCCAATCACCAATGGCCAATGAATTAATCAATCATGCCTCTGTAATGAAACCATAAAAATCCCTAATGGACAGGTTTTAAAGCCCTCCATGTTGGTGAACACATGGAGCTATTGTGACAGTGAACCTCAAGAGAATATGGAAGCTCCACTGGCATTCTCCACCCTCTGTACAATGCCCCATGAGTCTCTTCCATATGGCTGTTCCTATATGTGTTCCTTATAAGAGACTGTACTTCCAAATTTGTACTCATCCAGGCAGAAATATGGGTAGCTTGGGCACCACATTTGAAACTGGTGTCTGATGTGGGGACAGTGTCAAGGAACTGAGCTCTTACCCTGTAGAGTACATGCTAACTCTATGAATTAGTGTCAGAATTGAATTGTCATGTATTCACTTGGTCAGTTGGACACCCAGTTGGTCAGAGAATCTGAGAATTGATTGGCATGGAGGAAAAACTCTCTCAGTTTGAAATGGAGAAAATAGCTTTCACTTTTCTCTTTCAATAAAAAGACTGTAGGGGTGTGTTTTGGTGGCATTGTGCCTATAAGGAGGCTGCCTCTGGTAAGGGGAAGGGTTTCTATTTATACACTGTCTACAGAACACTTTGCAGTCCTTCAGCATGAAGGGTTCTCTATGAGTGCAAGGTGTTATTGCAAGGTGTTAACAGTTCCAAATGAACTTTTTCATTTAACTGTGTCAACCTCTGGATTAGCCAGTCTTAACTCAATAGATGGTGGAGTGGGCAGAACTAATGAGTTTTTGTTTAGAATATTTATATGTCTGACCTGAAAATTACAAGAGTTTTTTTTTTTTTTCAATTTGAACCAGGGGGAAACTTAAGCCTTTTTGCCAAAACACATAGATCATTAAAACCTATTCCTCATTTTCTTTAAATATAGGTAGAATGAAACCCAGAAATAATAATGGCAATATAACTAAATATTTCCCCAACGTTTTTCTTTCAAAAACTTGTGAATGTATACATAGTTTAGCTTGCTTATCCTCTAACATGCCTGGACTTGTTCATTTGGAATTATCAGTGTGGATAGTGGGAAAGAAGTGTGAGGTATTGACCTTGTGTTTACTCTCCCCTAATCTCTCTGGAGGAGGGAAGACTTTGCATCTATGCAGCATCCAGCAGCACTGGATGAGGCCCACCCTTATGCCTGATTAAAAGGCAATCTGCTTTACTCAAAGGATTCAAATGTTAATATCATCCCAAAACACAGAAATACCCACAGTAATATTTGACCAACTCTCTGGGCCCTGTAGTCTAGTCACACCAATATATAAAATTAACCATCACAATATGTGTGTATATAAAACAAACCACAGTCCATGAGCATCTATCTCTCCTTTCCTGGGATTCAGTTTTCTCAGCCCTTCCACAAACCATCAGAGGAATCAATGGCCACGGCAGAGCTCAGGCCAGTGACACCTACCAGTACATTTCCTTACAGGACCCCAGTCTCCATTCATACAAGCTGGCCTCCTCTCTATCCACTGTATGCAAATAGTGAGCTGCTGTCAACACCTTCTGAGGGCCAGGCCTTGTTGACCACAGAGCACAGCCATCACTATTCTCATAGCCAATCCCTACGTGGAATGTGCTATCCTCTAGAGACTCACTCAAAGTCAGTTCCTCAGGAAACCACAGCTGCCCACCTGGGTGGACTCTGAGTCTGGGTGGACTCTGGCCACTGAGAGGAACTCTGGACACTCTGTCAGTCTCCATTTAGAAACTCCAATGGGCAGGGCCTCAGGATCAACTGGGTCAACCTTCTAGTTTTACAGAAGTCATTGAAACCCAGAGAAGTAAGCACCTTGACCAATATGCTAAGAGATCTAATAAGCCCTGACTGGATTATAGTCCCTTACACCATTCCACAGCTCTGTCCACAGCAGCAATTCTGTGGACACTGTGTGAGGCTTCCAAGCACTCTTCAGCCATAACGCCTCTGCATTAGGGTTATAGCTATGTTCAGAGCACAAATCAGAGATTCTAGCTCTTTTGTACCCTCCTGCTATAGTGCTGACTCCTGCTGAATGCAGTAGCAGGCACTATCTGGCCTTTCCCCATGGGACATATTGGTACTTTGAGCAGGGCAAGCACTCTCCAGACTCTAAGAAAATCAAGAACACTCCCCACACATTATCAAACACTCCTCCTGGGAGGGGGGTGAACAGCCACAGCTCCCTGCAAAGGCAGTGTACAGGTTCTCAGTAGCTGACCTCGACAAAATCCTCAGAGTCTACCGTGGCTTTTCCTGTCCAAAAGAGTGAGTCAAGGCCAGATGGGGACGGTGCCTGGACTTCATGGCTCCAGGGTCTGGACTCCTGGCCTGCCTCACCCCTCACTGAATATTTGCACCTCCTGAGCTCCCTGCTCCTAGCTGGAACGGGCCATATTGATGGATGTGGGTTGTCGGTGCCAGACCTCATAGTAGGTGAAAGTTCTGGAAACTTCACAGAAAAGTCAGTTCTTATAAAATTTCCAGTATGTTTTTGTTAGCCCCAAAAGAGAGATCTGTGTGCTCTGGATTTCTCTGGTTCTGCCCACTCTAAAGGGGAACAGTGCTTTTCCTGGTGCTAAAGTGTGCCCACCCCACCATATATAACTATACAACCTGGGTCAGGGCTAAATTCTCCCTAAAATTTAACCTTGGATATTTATAATAACAATGAAGGTAAACTGATAAAAACAAATGCATCAAAGTCAAAATTATAGATAGTACCAAAATAATTCTTATTGAAGTTTGAGGTGTACCATATATTATTCAAAATGTTGTGGGGCACAGTGTTTAATTCATTGCTGTCCTCAGGAGGTATAGATTAGGATGGAGGGAGAGGCAGCCTGAGAATGTACAAGGGAAAGAAGGTTCACAAGGAAAAAATGGACTGTGGCTCCTCTGGCCTGACTATAAAGAATAATGTTCCAGCTCTCACATCATTTCAAGAAGAAAAGATGGTCCTGAAATATGTGATAACTGTTAAGTTTAAAGTAATGTTCTGACCTACTTTCTTCTAAAGAGATATCATCAACATGAAGTGGAAGGTTGACTATCCATCAAAGCACTACCTACAAATAGCCAAGCTGACATTTAGCAATAACCCTCAAGCCCATGAGCTAGCACAACCTAATTTCTCCAGTAACTGAAGCCCTGCCCCCAAGTCAGGGACTGACCTGGTCCTGGGCAGACCACTGCTACCTCCCTGGTCCCATGATATGCTGAGAAGCCAGGTGCCCAAATTAACAAGCCTTGGATTGAAGCATTTGCCAATTTCCCTGGTGTAAATATTACCCCATATTCAATTCCAAGACGTTAATAGTTGAACCACTAGATGGCAGAGTTCTTGAGTATTTGACAAGGCCTAGATGCCATCTCCCAGCCTCTCTGTGACTTCCTTGCATCCTCCACGTATTTGCTCAAATGTCACCTTCTCAGGAAGAACTTCCCCAACCATCTCACCCTATACTCCCCATCCCCCTTCTCTGCTTTATTTTCTCCTTGGCATTGCTCACCATATTCACATACATAATCAATTTTGTGTCTCTTCCCACTAAAAGACACACTCCAGAAAAATACGTGATTTTGTCTGTTTTGTTCACTGATGTATCCCCGGCCTAAAGCAGCACCTGGCACATGGTTAGTGCTTCACATTTACTAATCAATGAGCCCCAGATTTGGTTTGAGTATCTGGTAAACAATGCTTTTGTTTCTCCTGCCTTTGCACCTCTGGGATCCTCACTTAGAACCATCTTAGCCACAGCCCAAATGCCAGCTAGCTATAGATAAAACCTTTGAATTCTGTCATCCAATTAACTCCTTCGAGTAGGAATAAATGGAATCTGTCCATATGTGTCCATTAGTGATAGAATTCTCCTTAGCCTAGAGGCTTTCTATTTCTAGCTGGGCTGGCAGAAGAAAATGATCTCCTCCCTGCTTAGTAAAAAGCCTTATTTACAAGGGAAATAGTTCACTGTGCCCTGTACCATGCTGACAGGCTTTTCCTCACCATCCTGAGTTCAGAAACAGGAAATTGACACCCTCAGCTCCCAAACATACAGAGAATCTGTCAATAACACGCGTTCCTGAATGTATCTGTAGGAACAAAAATGCAAAACCTGGTATTTTACTGTTATTCTCTTTCTTCTAGACATTCTAGAATGCTCTAAGCCTTTTAACAAGAGTTTGGTTGTAATAGATGTACTAATTTGGGTTGTTGCCCCTTTGATACAAATTAGCTGCGGATGAGATGTTTATATACAGTAGGAATGGATATTAAAACTGTGTAATACTGCCAATAGGAGACGAATAGTTGAATCAAGAAACATAAAAACATTATCAGAAAAATAAATTCAAGCCTTGGCCAATGTCACCCCTCCAATGACACTCTTCCTTGGAGATGCCATCTTTGCCCCAAAAGGAATGTTTCTGAATATGTGGCCATTCTAGATGTTACTTCTAAGGCTTTCCCTGTACACCATGTGCCTCTACAGTTGTGTGACATTAGGTTAGGAGGCTCCCTGCCTCCACTAGCACACATGCCTGGGGATGAGCACTAGCAGCCCAGCACCTCCTTGCCCTCTGGCCCCGCAGTGTGACCGCCTTTTCCCTGCTCTCTTCACCTTCGTTTCAACCTGGCAAAGAATCCCTGGAAGTGTGTCCAACCCCAAGCATTCCCTCGCAGTCCTCCCTGCCTTCTTTGAGGTTAGGACTCTTAGGTCTGGCTGGCTCCTAAGCACTATAGCTTCCCTGGCCCGAAACGGAACTGATTGAAGGCAGCGACATCTAGTGGCTCTACGTGGTATCTAACTTAATGAACATACATTAATGTACCTACAGGGAGCGGGAAAGAAACTTTGAAAGCATGTTATATGTAACCTCACCAAAGTGAGATGATTAAGAAAAAGGCACTGATAGGCCATAACTGTGTTTTGATTTTTCTCTTTCATGCAGAAGAACCTGGTTTGGTTTGGAATTTCCCTCCAACTTCCTGCTTGTTAAAATAATTCGCTGGAGGCAGCAAACCTTCCTTCCACTGCAGCAGGTGAGTGTCAGCTCAGGAGCAGGTCCCAGAGGTGAGAGTCAGCACACAGGAATGGGCATGTCAGAGACAACCCCACAGGAAGGAATAAAGCACAGAGAGGAGATGATTACAGATCACTCATCAGGTTTGGGGGTGTTTCATTCTTCTCAGATGACAAGCTCTGCATTTTGTAATTAAGGGAACTCCTCCCTTCACTGACCAGCATTTCCAAGTATAATTGCAATTGCCAGGAATCTGGCAGAGATGAGGAGGGTGTACCTTTAGCCCAGGACAACAACAGAATAATGAATAAAAATGCAGGAAGAGAATTGGAACCTTAAGTACAAGCTTCATGCAGTCTAAATTACCACAGAGATTTATTACTTGGGTGTGCCAGAAAGTTTAGATACCTATGCCCAGCTACCACAAAGAGAATTCTTGATATTTCTCCATATGGATAAGAATATTCATCACATAGTTTACAATTCAAACATACAACAGTCAAGAAATGTAGAAAAGTCATTTTTTACTACCAACTCTCTAATGTGGGTTATGTGTACTTGGCAATAAAAAGTAAAATCATGCACTGACCATAAAATTCTTGTATCCATACATAACTATGTAATGTCACAGGGAAAGCTTGCATCTATGAACTTACATATTTGTGCTGAAATATAAACAGTGCTCTGAAATCTGGAGTTTTCTTGATCTTCGTTTTGAGGGCTGTTGATCTTAAGGAAGGAAAGAGAGAGTCACTGTGGAAAGCACGCCGCATTCCCATATTTATTCCATAACCTCCAGCATCTTACAGCCAGCTACCAAGAATTATATTTAAAACTATTCTAGAAAGTACTACTGGCCTGTGAGACTTAGTTACAAGCCTACCAGTAATAAGCATATCAAACTATTTCATAATATTAAGAATATGTCTTTATCAAAGGGAAACAATTACTCGGGAAGACGTGGCCATTGAAGACAAGAAAAATAAAAAATTTTTCACTTAAATCCCTTCCCTGAGATTATCAGCCAGGAAATGAAACAAAGTCTACCCATTGCCTTCTTGACTAAGTTTTTACGGCTCTCAGACCAGCTCTCCTCACCCCCACCCAGTCACTCCAGTGCTGAGTAAACTAGCAAGCGGTCTCATCCCTGAGTGGGCAGTGAGTGCCTATGTCCTGCCATAGAGCAAACAGACAAGGTGTGACATGCATGCATACCAAATTATCACATTCACCAAAGTAATTAAGAAATACCTTTATTTAAGAAGGGGGATATGCTCCAGCAGCATGCTTGAGCTCAGATCTGGCATTAACAGAGGCAGAACTAGTACAGGAGACAAAGGGATGCTTTAAGGTGGACAGCTGTGACCTACACAGTGCCCTTATCTGAGAACTGCTCACTGCTACTCATCCAAGTGACTTCCTTCTTAAGGACAGCCCCTCCTTTCTTGGTGAGCTCTGCCCAGATCCCTGGTCCATCACACCATTCTATGGACAGCTGGACACCTTCACTTTGTCCTGAAGAGGTTTTTGGGGGGTTTTGTTTTTGTTTTTTTGTATAGGAACATCCCATTGCACTTGATTTGATCTAACTCTATGAAAGGTATTCTAGGGTAGGTAAATATCTACATGTACACTTACCCTGATATTAAATCAGCCAGAATCATCTCAGAATATAGGAATTTGGGAGATCATTTCTAGGAAAACAAGCAACTGAAATAATCTTGCCAGTGGGAGGTGGATTAGCAGAAGGAAAGTCCCACAGCCCAGACATCAGGAAGGTATCAACCATATGACCCCCTCAGGGGATGTAAGGAATTCTCTACTTGTCTAAGAGTGAATATACAAACACATGCACAATCACACACACATGCATGCGTGTACACACACACACACACACACACACACACACACACACACACACTGTGTCCTGAAACATTGATTCAAGAATGACTCAGAAGAAAGATTTGCCACTGAATGAATCACCAGCATCAATCTAAGCAGTACCCAGGGCTTTCCTGGGAGGTCCTCCTTACAAATTCTGGCCAGGCCTGGTCCTGCTTAGCTAATGAGATCATATCCCAGGGTGTGGATCCATATTGCCACCTAACTTCGGGGGCCCATAGTTCCTTCTTGCCCACACCTACATGGTATTGGATTGCTGGGTCTTCTCTTGTTGTTCTCTTCACCTAGAACAGCCACTTCCCCTTCTCCCTACCCCTGAAGATCCTGCCCTCCCAAGATCCTCCTTCTGCACAGCCCCACCGAATATTTCACAAATGTGATTATACTGTGTCCGCTGACTGTTGGATCTTTTGTCCAGAGGTCCCTGGGTTCTTAAAGACAGAAGTAGCCATTTTTCTATGTGTAGTTCTGACTCCTTTTGGAGGAGTGAGTTTCAAACAGGGCAGATCCAGTTAGGGACTCCAATGCAATCAATGCCCCACCTTCTTCCAATGGAAAAAGTCAGAGAGACTCAGCTGTTTTAACCTACCCTACACCAACCCACTCCCCCTAAAATGGGAAAAGGAAAACGTCAATCTTCCTAGTGTCCAATATCAAAAATGACCTAAATTAAACAGAGGCTTCTCTCCAAGAAAAATAATTCTGTTTAATCCAACAAAATGTCACCTGTACACAGGCACTGGACTAGGTTCCCTAAGGCCACATGTGGACACATTCCTGATGCTCTCCACCCAGTCTTCAGGCAAATGATGTAAGGGCTGCAATCATCCCACACATTCCCCCATCCAAGAGATGTTTACCAAGCACTTACTATGTCTCAAGCCCTGTTCCAGTCACTGGGAATATATCAGGGATGGAACAAAAGCCCAACTCATGGAGTTTATATTCTAGTTGGGGAGACAGACAATAAACAGTACCAATGAAAATAGAATGCACTTTCACATAGGTCCATGCTATGATGGGATGAACACAGGTAAGGGGGTAAATGATGCCTAGGGGCAGGCACTGTGGTCAAGGGATCAGGTAAGTCCTCCCTGTCATGGTAACACTAGGCCAGTGACCTGAGTGATATGAGGGAGTGAGCCCTCAGGCAGGAGCCATTCCAGACAGACCGAGAAAAACAGCCAAAGGCCACATGCTTAAAGCAGAGAAGCAAGGAAGAGACACGAATTGGGTCCCCTGTCCTCTCTTCCTCCCCACCCTGCAGCTGTGCGGCAACTCAGGGTGGCCAGCGGGTTCAGTCAGAATGACCAGGCTGCCACCCTCCTGCCACTAAACATCTGTGGTCTCTGCTGACGTCAGGCCTCTCATTATGTCAGCCTTCCGATCCTTATCTGCAAAAATGGAGGGAACACAATTTCATCTAAGTCACTGAGCTGGAGTGTTGCAAAAGTCTAGCCATAACAAGCCAGTCTGTCAAGCATTTTGTGCTTCTTGAGCATCTGATCTGAGTGGTACTACTGTGGCTGCCACTGCTAGGATCCAGGTCCCACCCTTTCTGCTCCACCTGCCAACTCTGTGAGGCTTGCGGCAAGCCTGCTGCACCCCAGCACCTCCAGGAGGTTTACGTGGTACTTTGGGATCCTTCCAGACTTGAAAAGTTATGTGAATTTAACTGTGTTATCACTAATCTCAGCACAGATTTATCCTTTTTTTCAGGCACAAGGTTGGTTTAATGATGCAGCTGCTGTGAGACCCGAAAGAAAAATATAAATGCAGGGAAGCCCCAGCCCCAGAGAAAGAAAGAAAGACTCCCCCAGACAGGCTTTGAGCTGATTCAGAGCCACGGGAAGCTGTGTTTTCTGGCTGCCCCACACCAAGACCAGTCTACATTCTGGGGTAAAATGAATAAAGAAATAAAGAAATAAAGAAAAGAAAAGAAAGAAACAAAGAAGAAAGAAAGAAAGAAGAAAGGAAAGAAAGGAAAGAAAGGAAAGAAAGAAAGAAAGAAAGAAAGAAAGAAAGAAAGAAAGAAAGAAAGAAAGAAAGAAAGAAAGAAAGAAAGAAAGTTTTCTTAAGTATCCAAACCCTTGGAGTTTGCATGATTTGAAATGCAACCTAGGTAATCAGGTGATCACTACAATTGCTCTTTAACCTCTATTTTACTTTATGAGTTTTCCTTAAAACAGGATGGGACCAGGGAGGGAGATAAACCGTAAGAGACTCTAAACCTCAGGAAACAAACTGAGGGTTGCCAGTGGGCAGGGGGGGAATAAGGTGACTGGGTTATAGACATTGTGGAGAGTATTGCTATGGTGAGTGCTGTGAATTGTGTTAAGACTGATAATTCACAGACCTGTACCCCTGAAGCAAATAATACATTATATGTTAATAAAAAAATAGAAATCATACCTTAAAAAACCATATATATATTTATGGTATATGATATACCATATATATCACCCCATGAATACACATTTTTTTCATTCTTCAGGTTCTAATATTTTTCCTATTTTTTATTGAAGTATAAGTAACATATAGTGTTATATTAGTTTCAGGTGTACAACATAGTGATCTGACAGTTCCACCATGGTAAGTGTAGTCACCATCTGTCACCATCCACATCTCAACCATTTTGTAGACTGGCAGGACTTCCATTTCCCACACACTCTCACCCTACTTCAACTATACGGTACACACACGTGCGCACACATTTGCACACACATGCACCTTTCCATCAGTCAGGACACTTCTTTAGGTGGAACCCCATTCACTCACTCTTTTCTCTCCACTCCTTCCCCACTGAAATTTACCAGCCCCATTCTGTCAGACTTAATGTGATAAATGGGTCTATGCTAAAATGTTAATAATTTTGTAATGTCTTTCTAATAAATTGATAAAATTCAAGCTTGAAAGCTTGAACCCAAAAGCTTATATAAAAATGGGAATTTTTGGCCCCAAAGGAGCAGGATGTCCTGAGATGTTCCTCACATCACCATCACATCATGGAGGCGCAGTTGGGAGGGCCTGTGTGTGCACTGGCCCCAGTCTGTGCCCTATAAAAATTAATCCACTCAACTTCTATGGAGGGGAATGTGTGAAAATAAAATGAAGTGGGAATTATTTGAATCTTTATTTCACCCACACTGGCACTCCGGGGGAACGTGCGTGCTTCACGCCCTCCAGTAATCCAGCTTTAGAGGGAAAAAGAAGACTTCCCTCAAGTGGAAAAACCTACCTCTGGCCTTCGTGATTTAGTAGGTGCCAGTCTAACCTGAAATAATAAATACCATTATGATGTCACTGTCTCACTGCTCATTTTTAGAGTCTCTGGACCTTTCTTCCAAAAACACAAGCTAATGAATAGGACTCTGTGATGCCTGACATGTCGTTTACGGGTCAGCACAGCCACAGTGGCTGAATCTGTGGTGAGAGGCTTTATGGGACCCTCCCAGCAGGTATCAGCATAGCCAGCAGCCCTCTTTCCTCTGAACTAACCCAATTCAGACTCAAAGTGCTAAAGCTGAAGTTCAGATTTGCCCCCAGTGAGCTGTATCACTGCCCCCAGAGCTGATCTCAGGTCCAAGAGAAAAAGTTCCTTCTGTCTCTAATTGTGTCTGTGACTTAAAGTGATTTCATTTTGCTTTTAGCCTTTTATGTATGTGTTCCATGGCAAGGAGCTGTGGGTTAAATGCAAAAGCCAGATTTCTGATACAGTTTCTAATTTCAAGGAAACATTTCTTTTGTATCACAAAATACGAGGTGTGAAAAATGTCAGAAATTGTTGGAGGCAAAGGAGAAAAAAATCTAATTTCATATAACCTTAACTTGTTCACAGGCATGCCCAGAGGAAGTGGTCAGCTCAAGGTGTGTAGGAGGTAGGACTGAACTGTATACACCGAGCTGAAAGTCTGGGAGAGCAGCCACATCTTTCCTCCTTGACCTCAAGTGGAAGAGCGCCTAATACAACACCATCTATATGCTGGTTACTTCATGTGTTTGTAGAACGCTTCATTGTCTGCTTCCCTGTCCCAGTCAAGAGTTTTTGAGAAAATTCTAACCCTTGAAAGAGGTGACTCCTTGCCTCCCTCACCTTCCACATCTGAGCTACCCTACTTTCTCTCTTTCTCTAGGTGCTCCTCACAAATCCAGTATCCATCTCTGAGCCTTTTAGTGACTCATTCCTAATTCTGCCCGTTGTCAAGCACCCCCCGGGAATCATGCATATCACTATTCTCCTTTCTCTCCCCTCCCCTCCTGCACCACTGAAATTTGACTGGGCCCTCAGTCTTACCACGGTCCCTTAAGTTCTGAAACTAGTGGCTCTCCCAGGGATCCTCCAAGCTTACCTGCCCCAATTAAGTCATAAGCAATATATAGCCAGCTTCTGAACTGCCGTCCCTAATGGATTTGCAGTGTGCCTCAGAAAATTCTATAGTTAGTACCTACAGCTAATTCAGTAGGATATCTCAAGTATTCCTTTAAATTTTAGGCACAAGTCCTTATTTAGGAAAGTGACCCTTTACTCATAACATTGTTTGTATGAGAAAATTACTTTTACTTACATCACTTCCTCCTACAAATCTTCAATAGCATAGCCTTCTCTAAAGACTGATCATATTTGAAAATCAGCCGTTTTCTTGTCCTCATTATTTTTAATCTTCTGCCACTCTAGCTTCCTAAGGTATTTTAAAGCAAGATGGTGATAATGATAAGTAAAAGAAAATAATTAAAAATTAAAGCTGATGAGAAAATGAAAAAACACACAGGTAAAGAGACCACTTTGTCAAACCCGTCAAATTAGATTATTGTGAAATAGAATAAGAAAGCCAGATTCAGAGGTTGAATAATGTCACTGTAGAATCTATATATCTCCCAAGTTCCAGAATAAAATTCAAGTAAATATAGGTAATATCTAACAGTTTTCACCATCATTGTCTTTATCATTAATAATATTCTATTTTTTTCCTTCCATATGGCAATTTTAAGTGCAATTTTGAATTATTGTTTTTCCCTTACTTTAACGAATGTCTTGTGTGTATGTGTGTGTGTGCACACGCCTTCGTGTATTTGTGTGTATATATGTGCTTCCACTCAGAGAAGCTGTATTTTGTAAACAAACAGAAGTTTCTGAGATTGTCAAGTATGATGCTAGAACTTGTTCAGCAAAATCGGCCTAACCACAAGCAGATGGTGCTTGTCCTTCACTCCTGACACTTCCCTGGATAAGAGTACAGACATGAAGATCCAAAATCAAAATGCACAAGAAGACCTGTGTGTGCACATATTTGTCTGCCTTACTTATGAACAGTTTTTAAGCAGAGTAATTTCCACGTTAGGACCTCATTTCTTAATAGCATATATGGTATAAAGGAAAGAGATAGTTCTAGAGTTCCAAAGGTAACTGTTTAATTATATTCAGGACCTCTCTTTTCATAAAATCCAGGGCTATCAACTTTAGAAAAATCATTTATTGAGAAAAATACTACCTTCAACTTCTTTTGGGGTGGAAATGCACATTCCCTAACTTTCTCCTTCCTGGGGGTGTTCCCTTGGAAAATGCAATATTTTTATTTTTGATGCCCTGAAGCCCAAGTCGATAATGCTACTGTTTTATGTCCTACATTTTTGTCAGCAGCAGGATATTGTCAGCAGCAGGATAATTGTAAGTGAGTTTTATCTGTAAGATGCTCTAACATGGGTACCACGAGAAAAGTTAGCTTCACCTAATTAATTAACATGGGCTCCCTCTGCTGGTTAATGAGGATGCCAGGAGCCCACAAAGAACACCTGAACACCATACGAGGGAATCCTTAAGTAGGAATTTTACATGAAAATCAACCAGGCACATCACCAAAACTGTGAAGAATCGGGGGTCTGCTTTTACTCTCCTTACAAGCTAATAAAATTCTCCTGTTTGTGTTTCGTGGACATGCAGAAACTTGAGACACCTGGGTCGGAGGCACAGGAATTTATTCAGTGCCCAAAGAACTCCAAGAGCATCAGCAGCTCAATGTCAGTTCCCTTTGTCCCCAAGTCCCATGGGGCTGACATGGAAGGGCCCTGATGGATGTTTTATGCACAGTGGGGCTGCATCATATCTGAGCTTGGGAGATCTACCTGTCTTACGGTGAACAGCAAATAAGCCCACTCTTCGTCTTGGAGGGAGACCTTATCCCATTGCTACAAGCCACTCACTACGGATATGACCTTGAGATATGACCTTAAGATATGACCTTAAGATATGACCTTGAGAAATGATCCAGGCAAAGGGCAGTCAGGGCCTCATGTTCTTAGAATTTCCAGCAAGACTTGTAGAAGTTCAAAAACCCAGAGAAGGATCTTCCCCCAAAAAAGACCAGAAAATTACTATTGCTAATAATTTAACATTTCAATTTCATTGAAGTCCTTCAGGAATTTCTTTCTTCTTGTTTTTATAGACTATTTCCTTTTCAACTTTCTACCATGCTATTAGCTAAAAATTCTATTTCTTTCTATTAGAAACTTGACTATTATCAAAGAATGCTTGGTCTATTATGTCAAATTATAAAAGAGGACTAATATTTTACAAAGCTTGAAAAGTTTTAAAAATAAAATAAAATTACCAGAGGTGATGTTCCTAGTTTATACATGAATACTTTCAGAGTCTGTTTTGAGACGTTCAGAGCTATAGAATTTTAAATGGGATCGATATTACAGAATGGCAGAAATCACAGATAAGTCCTTAAACTTACAGCATCACAGAATTTAAAGCCTTAGGGTTAGGCAGAAACCAATTATAATATTTTGACAGCTGGCTTTTATGTTCTCATTTTAGCATTAGCCAAAAATCTTGTACCACCACAGTGTAACAGCTTTAAATCAAGAAGTGGTCAAGTTCCCACTGTTGCTATAAATATTTCTGTGTCGCATTTATAGAATGCTTGACCTTCTCCAGAGTGTTTTCACACACCTTTTCTTCTTTGTACTTCACTTTAACCATGAAGCCTGAGCAGAAAAGATACTGATTTTTCCCTTTTATACTTGAGGAAACTAAGAGGTAGAACGGTCAAGTGGTAGGTGGAAAGTGTGAAGCCCATCGCTAGAAACCTGGGGCTGCATGTGTGCTCAGGAGCTGTTTCCAGACTATACTGCTTCTTTACCCACTTGAACTCACCACTCTACCAGCAGAGAGGCTTAGCCAGCCTGTAACAGAAAGGCTTACTCAGACTTCCTTAAGCTTCAAGGACTGTAAAGTCCAAGGAAGTGTCACTTCGAGTGAGGTTTTTGCAGGCACCATCTGGTCTTGCTGTGCTTTGAGTGTCTGCTTCTTCGTCAGACTCACTCACTTTATTATAGTAAAACACCCCTCGAAGTCGACATCCCACAACCACACACTTACCACTCCAATTCAAAGGGCGATCTTTCCTCACCACCATCAAGGAATGGTCTTGAGTATCCTTCTCATTCGATCAGTTAAATAAATTATTTTAGCCAGAGAGAGGCCATCAATGTTAAGCAGCAGTTCCAATGTCCACTATACTAATATTTTGAATAGTGTACACCATGCAACATTCATTCTACAGGATGCTGTATATTGATAACTTATTAAGCTATAACTATCTTTGAGTCCATGGAGTAAGTGCAATATTTTTATGAGTTATTACTTTATTTCCCACAACCTTCCATTTATAAGGTAGGTGCTTTTATAGATGAGGAAGCTGAGACTTGAAGAACCTACATAACTTGTTGGATGCCACACAGTTCATAGGTGGGAGAGCCTGGGTTAAAGCAGTCAAGATGATCCCAGTGCCCACAGGCTTATCCATTACACTGAGCCACTTCTCATGGGAAAGAGAAGAGCAGAAGTCCCATTACCTGTTTGGGAAGCACTACATTCAATATACTCTTCCTGAAGACTCACAGTGCACATTAGGATAAGTAGAAAAAGTCAAGTATGACATGGTTTCACTTACTTGCAGTGCATAAGGAGTAATATAGAGGATAGTAGGAGAAAGAAAGGAAATGGGAAGTAGAGTAATTCAGGGAGAGAAATGAAACACAAGAGACTTTGGACTCAGAAACAAACTGAGAGACTTGGAGGGAGGGGTTAGGGCGATGGGAGAGTCTGGTAGCGGGTACTGAGGGCACCTGTTGCGTGGAGCACTGGGTGTGGGGCTTGGGCAATGAATCCTGGAACACTGAAAAAAATAAAATAAATTTAAAGTAAAAAAAAAAGAATATTCTGAGAAATTTTACAGTAAAGAAATCCCTTTAACTTATTTAACCCAACATTACCCAAACTCACATTGCTAGAGAGCTTTTCTTTCTAACACCTCCAGAGAACAGTTTTGAGGTCCATGTATACAACACTCCATACATTTATCTGGCTTCAATGATATACTTTGTCCTATGATTCCACAGTGAAATTCATGGTAATTCCTTGGAGAACCATTGTTCTTGTCTTATAGCTTCACTTTGGCAAGCTCAACCAAGGCTTAGGGTTTCATAGTATTGGTGTCTCTGCCCTGTTTACATTGGCCCTGACTTAGAATAGAATTGCCGTCAATGGGAGCTCTGTGTGGAGGGCAGGAGGGGCTGGATTCTTGTCTGGCACCTTGTCTGTTCCTAAGATTTCTGTAAGTGAAAGTGTTTGGACATTGAAGAAATGAGTGTTGGTAAGACAAAAATAAAGTAGCACTAGCACTACTGATCCCAATTTCTTAAGAATTACATAGGAATATACTCAGTTTTTAGTAAATGAGGGAACAATGTATCCTTGCAGATATTCCTTGGGAAGGGAGGGGAAAAGGCACCATAATAATTAGGCAGGTCTGGGCCCTTTGATCAGGAAAGCATGCACAGCATCCCCTACCATTGTGGCCTGCGCATGGTTCACCACCATAGCTTTCTTCCTCTGTGCTCCTAACCTCAGGTTGGGGAATCTGACTTGGCAGAGTCTATCTTCATTTCCTCATGTTTCATGAATGTGTCTTTTCCACAGTTTCAACCATCAGTCAATCATTGCATTTCCGGGTCATTTGCTGCCCTGGTACAATTCTTAAACTGCTTGTTTTTCAAAGAACACAACTGGGAAGAGATTGTTTTCATATGAGTCAAAAGAACCATGAAAGAGTCACTCTCTCCAAAGCTATTCCAGGATGAGGGCAGGTAACATGCCTTTGGTGAGGATGTGAAGCACGGAAGGTTCTCTCTCCCCTCCTAAAGGCAGCACTTCAGCCATCTCTTGTGGTCACTCTATATTCATAGGCACTATCTACCTTCTTCTCAGCATTGCTGAAATTTCCCTTGGCATTTCAACTATACTCTCCAGGAGATGCCTTTGAAATCTTAGTGCTTTTCCATCTTCTGAGTGTAGAAAGGAAGTCTTGGCACAATTGCCCATCAGTAACTTATGGTCATCAACCAGGATGTTCTCGATCTCACCATGACGCATAGACTTGCACTGAAGGACTTTGGCTCTCCATTAGTCATTGTCCTGGAAAGGTGATTGCTTATTCTAAGGAACATGTGTTCTTTTCGGGATGTGTGTGATTACACTGATCACAGACAGGATGCCACATGCTGGGAGAACTTCTGTATGATTGTGCTCTTTTCCCTCTAACATCTTCATAAGCAGAGCACAGGTCATGCTCTCCAAGCCTGAAGAGGCCTCATCAGTCTTCCCTCAGCTGCTCCACCATGGGGTACTAGGCCCAGAGGTAGGGAGGGAGAGTTTAGGGACTTTTTTGACTCTTCAGGACCAATTCGGAGTTGGGAGTCTACTCAGATTTTTCTTCCCATTCTGCTGCATATCTGACTGGGTTATGTTGGCCTATGGTCATCTTAAACACAGATTCATCTTTCTGTTTGTTTTCCCTGGTAAACATTGAATTCTGTATCCTTGTATTTCTTTAAGTGTCACGACCCTGGAGTTGGTGACTTTTGTAAGAACAAGGTGGCAGACCAGAAGCCTCACCATCTGATGGTAAGTGATTCACTTCCTATGACACACACATCCTCTCACATCATATTAACTCAGAGGGTCTGCTCTGTTCTTGGGGTCTCAGCCTGATGACAATTGAGAATTAACTTCTTGAATCCATCTATGTCCATGGGCCTCACTGTGATCAGATTATTAAAGCATGGAACAATCTGGGAACACATTTGTTAGTTAAAACCACAAAGACACACATCCAGGATCCTTAGGATATTAAACAGTTGTTTTGCCTCTCAGAACACAAACGTGTTCAGAAATGTTTAGTGGTACTTCTGAAGAAGGCGTGGGAGGAAAAATGGCATAATCATGAACCTGCATAACCGACATTTATCTAAATGAGCTGTGCACAATTTACCTTCCACTTTATGGAATTTCTTCAAAATCATTTTAAATGGTTAGGCATTGACACTTGATATATTTCTATATTGCTACCTGGATGCTCTCTTTTTTGATGGCTAAACCAACCTTAGTTGTTCTTGATACCTAGTTTAAAGTTGTAGGAGAATGGCTAGGAGAATAGGCTCTAGAACAAAAATGTCTTGGGGTCTGATTCTGCCATTTTTGAACAGTGCAATTTGGAACAAATTTACTTAACCCCTATGAGCCTCAGTTTCCTTCTTCATAAACTGGGAAAAAGAGTAATGCTGCCTCACAGGACTATTGTACTAAAAGTGTTAACATATGTGAAGTAGATTGTAAAAATGGCCACACTACTCTTCTCTGGATCCTCCCTTTGCAATGTAGTTTTGCAACTCTTCCCAGCAAAAGGTGGGGTCTATTCCTTAATTCTGGGATGGTATTGTGACTTTTTAGCTAATAGTTGGAGTAGCTTCATGCCAGTTCCAAGTTAGACCTCATGAGGTCACACATTCTCCCATCTTCCTTCTAGAAACCACGTTGTTGCTGTGTGGACACACTAAGGCTAGCCTGCTGAAGGAAAAGACAAGTGTCCCATTTACCACCTGGCCCTAGACATCAGCTGGCCAACTGCTAAATATCTGAGTAAAGCCCTCTTAGGCCAGTCAGCCTCTATCAACCCACCAGCTGACCTCACATGTATGAGCGAGGCAAGCCAAGATCAACAAAATCAGCCCCATTTACCCAGAGATTCGTGAGCAAGAATAATGGTCCTTAGTTTAAGCCAGTAAGTTCTAAGGTGTTTTGTTAATTGATAAGTAAATCCTGACTGACATCAAATGACAAGCTTTAAACTGTCATATCATAAGTGCTCAATAAGTATCAGCAATTTCTATTGCACATTAAAACCATTAAAAAAGATCATCATCTAATATACATTATGAAATCTATAAAAACAATGGCCTTGTTTTCCCATACCTCATAAAGAGGAGGTCAAATTGTCTTTTTAAAATAGCCAACATTGGGGCGCCTGGGTGGCTCAGTGAATTAAGACTCTGCCTTCAGCTCAGGTCATGATCTCAAGGCCCTGGAACGGAGCCCCCCTTCGGGCTCTCTGCTTGGCAGGGAGCCTGCTTCCCCTTCTCTCTCTGCCTGCCTCTCTGCCTACTTGTGATCTCTCTCTCTCTATGTCAAATAAATAAATAAAATATTTAAAAATAAATAAAATACTTTAAAATAGCCAACTTTAACAAATATTTTCAATTCATTGATTGTTAATGATTTCAACTCTGACAGGTCTTTTAAGCCACCTTATTTCATATGGAAGATGCCATATAGGCTCACCTCAGACATATTGCAGACCACCACAATGAAGCAAAATATTGGGGTAAGGTGAGTTAAGTGATTTTTTTGTTTTCCCAGTGCATCTAAAAGTTATATGTATACTCTACTAGACTTGTTAAGTGTTCAATGACATAATGTCCAAAAAATTATGTCCAAACATACCTTAATTTAAAAATAATCTGTTACTAAAAAATGCTAACCATATGGGTGATTCAGTCGGTTAAGTGTCCAACTCTTGATCTCGACTCAGGTCATGATCTCAGGGTCATGAGATGGAGCACCTCATTAGGCTCCATACGCAGCATGGAGCTTGCTTGAGATTCTCTCTCTCTTTTTCCCCCTGCCCCTCCCTGACCCTGTGCTCTCTCTCTCTCTCTTTCAAAATAAATAAATCTTTTTTAAAAATGCTAACCAAAAATAAATAAAATAAAATAAAATAAAATAAAATAAAATAAAATAAAATAAAATAAAATAAAATAAAATAAAAATGCTAACCATCTGAGTTTTTAGCAGGTCAGAGTCACTGACCACAGATAGCCATAATAAGTATAGTAATAATGAAGAAGTTTAAAATACTACAAAGATTACCAAAGTGTGACACAGAAACACAAAATGAGCATGTGCTGGTGGAAAATAGTATCAGTAGACTTGCTTAACACATGGTTGCCACAAACCATCAATTAAAAAAAAAAAAAAGAACAACACTGTATCTGAGAAGCATAGTAAAGTGAAGAGCAGTAAAAGGAGGTATGCCTGTAGTTGAGGATAGAAGAGAATGAGCATAGAATTTTTTTTCATTTTTTTATTATGGAAGAATATGGGATTAGATGTGGTTTGTACCAGAACTTTAACAGAGATATCTGAGTTGGAGTATGGGACCACTTTCTTGATAATTTTGTTCCTTTGGGCTTAAATGCTTACATAGCAGGTGATCCAATGAGATCAGAAACAATGGAAGGGGAGAAGAAGTTAAATGGAAGAAGTGAGAGTAAGACAAGAATATTAAAAAAAAAAAGAAAACATCAAGAGGTAAAAAAAAAAATTGCTTCTGTAAGTAGAAACAGCAGCCCTTGAACACACCCAGGTAAATAATTTGGGATAGCTTATTCTCAAATATATTTCCACAGTAAAAGGTTATAAAACCCCTGCATACTCCTGGAACAAATTCATGATCACTGTAGCCCAGAATTCTGTGGCTATCAAAGACTCCAGTAGTTCCATCATAGTAGACCATGCTTACTGATGTCCCCTGTTTTCTCCTAGGTTCACATCTTATCTACTATGAATAGTGATATTCTTATTCAATGTATTACTTCTCTTTTCTCAGTAATATAAATTACTGTGAGCTTTTCTTCAGATCAGTGTTGGAATAATTGTTCAAACAAATTAATATTTCCATCTTGATCAATTCATTTGGCCAGAAAAGCAAATTGACAGATATCCCACACCATCCCTGCACAGGAAAAAAAAAACCCAACAACTCAAGTGTGTCATTGTGTTTTAATGTTAAACAATAACCAATAATAACTTAGTTAAGCAATAAAAAATTAATTCTTGGAGGCTTTCCAGCCTAATTTAAAGAAGTGGATATAAATACACACTTCAATAGTGTGTCAGAAAATGCAGATTGTCAACTAAATATCATTTTCTTTTCTATTTTATCAGCATAATCCCAATTTTATTGGGAGCAACAACTTCCCCAGTTAAAGGCATTCACCGTGGGGTGCCTGGGTGTCTCAGTCAGTTAAATGTCTGTCTTCCGCTCAAGTCCTGATCTCAGGGTCCTGGGCTCAGCAGGGAGCCTGCAGCTTCCTCTCTTTCTATCCCTCTTCCTGCTTATGCTTTCTCTCTCTGTCAAATAAACAAATAAAATCTTGAACAAGAACAACCATTCACTGCTCCCTGGCTCTTTTATAGCCAGGCATAGTTTTGTGACACTGTTTGTGAAAACACAACTTTTGTGTGATTAAATCACTGGGGTTGAGTGAGACTCTTCTATGGAACCAAATCCCATTCTTTTTTGTTTGGTTGGTTGTTTTTTTTTTTTTATTATTGTTACTAAAGTTTTTTTTTTCCCAGTGTTCCATTCCCCATTCCCCACACCCAGTGCTCCACGCTTTAGGTGTCCCCAGTACCCACCACCAGGCTCTCCCATCCCCCCACCCTCCTCCTCCAAGTCCCTCAGTTTCTTTCTGTGTCCAAAGTCTCTGTTGTTTCGTTTCCCTCCCTAGATTACCCTGGTTCCTATTTACTTTCCTTCTCCCACTGTCCTCCAGGTTACCCCTCATGCACCACAAGTAAGTGAAACCATGTGATACTTGACTTTCTCTTCTTGGCTTATTTCACTCAGCATAATCTCTTCCAGTCCAGTCCATGTTGCTACAAAAGTTGGGTAGTCATCCTTTCTGATGGTTGGTTTTTTTAAGAAAGAGAGGAGAGGATGGGCAGATGAAAAAGGAGAGAGAATTTCAAGCAGGCATGGAGCACGACTCGGGGCTCAATCTCATGACCCTGAGATCATGACTTAAGCTGAAATCAAGAATCAGACGCTTAACTGATTGAGCCACCCAGGTGCCCCGAACCTCACCCCATTCTGACACCAGCAAGGGGGTGATTTACCACTATATAAACAACTCTGTCTAAATCATAAGACATTGTTGTATAAGATGCTAAAATACTACTTAAAACATTTTTTTATTTTATTTGTTCAGTGTTCCAAGATTCATAAAACATTTTTTATTTTACCACCATAAATAATGGCACACACCCAAAAGTTGAGAGGGGAACTATAATTATACATATATTAGGTTTTTAATACTATAATGTTCTTTTAAGAACAAGCCATAATGTCCCATACTAATTCCAGGTCATTTCCAAAACTCAGATCTTATTTACAAAGTAGACCTGAAAGCTTGAAATTAGATAAATGTCTTTACTCCTCTGAAGACCAACCCAGTTTTAAGGACCAAGTTGAAATAGAATGTAACCTTCCTTCTGGTTTAGGGATATGGGGCATACACATTTCCCATACTCAATTCATAAATAAACATTTGTTGAGCACCTACTCTAGGCCAGACACTGGGCCAGGCCCTGAAATATCAGAGTAACCTATAGTTCCAGAAGACTTTATTCCATGTCACAAGTGAGTAGAGCTGGCTTGGGCTAGGGCATTCAGGAAATTCATGTGCCAAGTGTAAGTCTGTTTTAATGGTAAAGCATAATGGTGGAAGACGTGGTGAGAATCATCTACTCCTTTACAGCAGCTTATAATTTGAAGCAAGACGTTTTGTTCTCAGCCAGATAAATAGGTGACTTCTAAATTAATCTACATTACTAAAGTGACTTTAATCGCTTCTTAGATTTCTTTTTATGAATTCTGAACTTCTAAATGTGTCTATGGTTTGGATCCAAAAATAAATAGTTTCCATTTCTACTCCTAGTTAGAAACAACATACAAATGGAAAAATTGGGTTCAAAAGCACGTTAAGTACTAATTACCAGAGATGTCAATAGATGGCATGGTCTTCACACCACTTCTCCATTTCACAGGAAATCTGGCAACACTTCATCATCAGCAGGCACTTATTAATCGTTTTCCTCTGTATATTTTATAACAGTATTTGTCACTATAGTGATTCTCTGAAAATTGAGCTGGTCAGCCAGCAAGGACTCCTTACTCCTCTAAGCAAGCCAAAATTAACTGCTCATTATGAAGTGCCACAGGAAATCTACTAATGTGTCTTGTCCAGCAACAGTCACTTAAATCCATCACTGCTTAGTGATGTGAACTATGAAGTCTCTGTGTTCAAAATGCAGACACTGCCCCTCCTGGAGCCTTGATGGTCCAAGCTCCCCACTCTGAAACTTAGCCATCTTTTGCAGCCACATTTGTATTCACTCTGAAGTGATTGCTGCAAAGCAAATTTATACATGTCTGCCTTGGCTTTCCTTCAGAAATTCAATGCAAGGGTCCCAGAGCAACCCAACATAAATTAAGTTTGTGGACATTAACTGATACTGACATCAAGAGAACATAAGCACCCCCAGCAACTTGAAAGAAATTTGAAGTCCTCTCTGGAGTTGGGTATTACTGGATAATGATGTTGCATTTGCATACACATTTCCACACTTTCAGCTTCTCCACTTGCTGTTGATATTATTTGGTAAAGACATTTACAAGTCAACAACAAGACTTCTGCTTCTGGGAAGATAGAGTAGGGGTATTCTACTCTCCCTACTAAGTACAACTAAAAACACTGAATATTTTATACAGAAAACACTAAAAGGTAGAGAGAAGAAGCCAGACCAGGACCTGAGGAATGACACAAAATTGAGTTCCCTGGTTTTTGCCTTTTGGGGGCTTGTTTTTGGTTTTTTGCCTTGTATATCACAGACTTGGAGCTGAAGAAACCAGCAACCTGGAAATGCCAGTGGGAACAGACAAAAACAGCCCTAACTGAAGCTTACTCTCTCTAGGCAAAGATCTAGGAAAGGGACAGCCTAGCAGATAACGTTTTAGAAAATAACCATTGTATTCCAGCCAAACAGCATGGGAAAAACTATGTTTCCTCTCCCACACCACATTAACAAAGGCCAAGTCAGGAGCCTAGAATCCCACCCTATCCAGGAGGTAAGGAAGTACCTTGTGATCCCAGCCCAATCCCATAAGTTGGTATCGGTGGAGATCACCTGGCAGTAATGGGATGCCCCTTTCTCAGCCAGCTCGGATGGCATCAGAGGAGGCCTAGGGTAGACCCAAAGCTTTCACCACCATCCAGCAGAAATGGTGACCCCTGCCACGATGTTAGTGCAGCCACATGGTGGCTGCCCCTCACAGTCAGGACACTTCCATGGAGGCCTCCTGAGGGGTCAGAACTCCCAACACCCCTGCTGAGAGCAATATGAGATTCCCCCTGGGTGTCAAGGGTGACTGAGTAAAGAACCAGGACTTCATCCCCAACTGGCAATAATGAGGGAGCAGCCCCCTGCCCCCACTGGGACACTGTCACAAGAAGCCAGCTAAAACCGAGGATCTTATAACATAGTATTCAATGTTCAAATTTCAATGTAAAGTCATCCATCATTCCAAGAACAAGAAGGATCTCAAACTGAATGAAAAAAGGGAAAAGATGTCAACACTGAGATGACAGATGTTAGAACTATCTGACTAAGATGTTAAAGCAACCAACATAAAAATACTTCATTGAGCAAATGCAAGGTGTGCTTGAAACAGTGAAAAAATAATCTCAGCAAACACATAAATGTCTTAGTGAAAAATAGAAGAAAGAACCCAGTGAAAATTTAAGAACTAAAAACATATATTGATAAAAATTCAATGAATGAGCTCAACAGCCAATCAGTCAGGAAAAAATCAGTCAACTGGAGGAAAGCACAATAGAATTTATCCAATCTGAACAGAAGTCAGCTATGTGCTGTCCACAAGAAACTCACTTCGAACATAGTGATATAGTCAGGTTGAATGTAAAAAGGACGAAAAAGACACACCATTCAAACAATGATCAAAAGATAGTAGGAGTGAGGGGTGCCTGGGTGGCTCAGCTGGTTAAGTGCCTGCCTTCCACTCAGGTAATAACCCCAGGGTCCTGGGATCCAGTCCTGAGTGCCCTGCATCAGGCTCCCTGCTCAACAGGGTGTCTCCTTCTCCCTCTGCCTCTCCCCCTTCCCCCTCCACTTGTGACCTCTCTCTTATTCACTCTCTCTAATAAATAAATAAAATCTAAGAAAAAATTGTAGGAATGAATTAATTATATTAATATCTAATAAAATTGGCTTCATAACAAAGAAAATAATCAGAGACAAAAAGAGACATTATATAATGATAAAAGTTCAGTCCACCAAGTAGACGTATAAATCCTAAATATATATGCACCAAACAACACCACAAAATATATGAAGCAAAAACTGACAGCATTAAAAGGGGAAATAAACTAATCCATAATTATAGTACAAAACTTCAACACTTTTGTCTCAAAGAATTAAGAGAAAATTAGCAAGAATATGGACTAAATCAACAACACCATTAGCAAACAGGTCTACATTTGTAGAATACCCTACCCAACAACAACAGAACAATTTTTTTTTCAAGAGCCCAAAGAAAAGACTCCAAAATAGACCACATCCTTCCCTTCTACATATGAATGAAATCATGTGATATTTGTCTTTCTCTAACTTATTTCGCTTAGCATATACCGTCTAGTTCCATCTACATTGTTGCAAAAAGAAGGAAAAACAAAATAAGATGAAAATTGAGAGGAAGGCAAACCATAAGAGATGCTGAACTCTAAAAGACAAACTGAGGGTTGCTGGAAGGGAGGTGGGTGAGGAAAAGGGATAATTGGGTGATGGGCATTAAAGAGAGCACTTGATGTAATGAACACTGGGTGTTATATGCAACAGATGAATCACTAAATTCTATCCCTGAAACTTATAATTAAAAAGTTAAAAATTAAATAAAAAATAGACCACATCCTGTGGCATTAAAAAAATAAAATGAGGGGCGCCTGAGTGGCTTAGAGGGTTAAGCCTCTGCCTTCGGCTCAGGTCATGATCCCAGGGTCCTGGGATAGAGCCCCATGTCAGGTTCTCTGCTCCGCAGGGAGCCTGCTTCCAGCCTCTTTCTCTGCATGCCTCTCTGCCTATTTGTGATCTCTCTCTCTGTCAAATAAATAAATAAAATCTTTAAATAAAATAAAATAAAAACTCTACAAATTTTAAAGAACTGAAATCATGCATTCCTTGACCGCAATGTTAATAAACCAAAACTCATCACAACAAAAGAGCCAATCAATTGGAAACTAAAACCCTCTGAAACACCTCTAAAAACCCATGAATCAAAGAAAAAGAAGGAGAAGAAGGAAGCAAGAGGGAAGGAGAGGGAGGAGGAGGACGGGAAAAGGAGGGGAAGAGGTGGAGGAGATGGAAAAGAAAAAAAATCTCAAAGAAAACTAAAATATGCATTGGACCCAGTGAAACTGAAAATACAACATATCAAAATCTGTGGGACTAAGCTAAAGCAGAAAGAAAATTTATACCACTATATGCATACACTAGGGAAAAAAGAAAATTTTCAAATAGTAATTTAATCTCTTACTTCAAGAACAGAAAAAGAAGAAAACAGAAACTCAAAGCAGTAGGAAAAAGGAAAGAATAGTAAGAGTAGAAATCACTGAAACTGCAAACAGAAAGAATATCAGTGAAAGAAAGAGTTGGCACTTCGAAAATATCAGGAAAATTGGCAAACCTCTAGCAAAACTTATTTAAAAAAGACAAAACACTGCTTAATTTTAACTAGAGGGTATTATGCCAAGTGAAATAACTCAATCAGAGAAAGACAATTATCATACGATCTCTCTGATATGAGGAATTTGAGAGGCAGAGTGGGAGTGGAGGGAAGGGAGAGGAAAAATGAAACAAGATGGAACTGGGGAGGGAAACAAGCCATAAGAGACTCAATCTCAGCAAACAAACTGAAGTTTGCTGGGGGATGAGGGGGAGGGATAGGGTGATTGGGTGATGGACACTGGGGAGGGTATGTGCTATGGTGAGTGCTGTAAATTGTGTAAGACTGATGATTCACAGACCTGTACCCCTGAAACAAACAATGCATTATATGTTATAAAAAAAAGAGAGAAAGAAAGAAAAAAACACAAAACATCAATATGAGGAAGGAAATGGAGGATATCACTTTCCCTGCAGACATCAAAGGAATGATAAGGGAATACTAAGAACAGCTCTACACACATAAATTTGGCAAATTAGATGAAATGGAAGAATTATTTGAAAAGTACAAACTTCCACAATTCACTCAATATTAGATAATTTGCATAGCTCTAAAAGTATTTTTGAAATTGAATTCTTAATTAATGATTCTCAAAAAACAAACAAAATCTTCAGGTCCAGATGGTGTCACTGAAGAATTCTACCAAACATAAATAAGAATTACTACCAATGCTACAGAATCTTTCCCAAAAAAATAGAAGAGAAGGGAACAATTCTGAATTCAAATTTAGACACACACAGGAGGAGGTTGGCCTGAGGGGACTACAAACTAACAAGCTTCATGAGTATAAGTGTAAAAATCCTTAACAAAATATTTTCAAGTAGAACTCACTAATATGAAAAAAGAATTATATACAATGACCAAATGGGCTTTATGTTAAGGATCCCAAACAGGTTCATTATATAAAAATTAACCATTATAATCCACCATATTCACAGACTAAACAAGGAAAATCCCGATTGGATCCATTAACGCAAAAAGAATCAGTTGATAAAATTCAATACCTATTCATGATTTTTCAAAAATCTTAGAAAAATAGGACCAGAGAGAAACTTTCTCTACTTGTTTCAGGAACACCAGAAAAACTGACAATTAATATTATACTTAATAGTGAATGGCTGAATGGTTTCTCCCTAAGACTGAGACCAACTCTACATTCTTGAAATCAATAAGGTGATGAAATTCTAGCTAGTGCAACAAGGCAAAATAAAGGAAATAAAAGGCACACAGATTGGGGGGAAAAAAATGAAACTGTCCCTATTTGCAGAGGACATGGTGGTCTACATAGAAAACCCCAAAGAATCTGAAGAAAAAACAAAACAAAAGAAAAGAAACTTTCAGAACTAGTAAGTGAGTGCAGCAATGTCACTGAATATAAAATAAACAGAGAAACCAATTGTATTTCTATACACTAGCATTAAATATATGAACCTTGAAATTAAAAGTATGATACCATTTACATTTAGTCCATAAAAGGAAAATATTATGTGTAAAGGTAACAAAATATGCAAAAGACTTGTATGGCAGAAATTATAAAAATGCTGATAAAAGAAATAAAATATAATTTGAATAAACAGAGAAATAAATATATAGTGTTGGTAGATTGGAAGACTCGAAGAGTAAAGATGCCAACTTTCCCCAAAATTGATATACAGGATAAACATAATTTCTGTCACAATCTCTAAGACTTTTTGTAGATATAAACAAGATCACTTAAATGTATATGAAAAGGTTAAAAACTAGGATACCTACAATTTTGAAAAAGAAGAATAAAGTGCGACAATCAGTACCCAATTTCAGGTCTTATATAACTGTAGTAATTGAGGTTATGTGGTATTGGTGAAGAGATAGCACAGATCAATAAGACAGAACAGAAAAATCAGACATAGGCTCACACCAATAGGTCTTATTGATTTCTGAAAAAGTTGCAAAACCAAGTGAATGGCCTAAAAGTAGCTTATAGTACTGGAACAATTGGGCATCTGTAAGCCAAAAAAATTATCCTAAACCTAAGTCTCACCCCTTCTACAAAAATTAGCTCAAATTAGCTTAAAAACAAAACATTTAGGAAAGACATAAAATTATTCATATTCTAGTATTCAAGCAAATGGTTGTCAAATTTGATAGGAAAATTGCAATCAACAAAAGGAAAAATGATAAATGGGCAGCAACAAAATTAAAAACTTTTCCTCTATGAAAGGCACTGATAAAGGGATGAACAGAGAAGCTACAGACTGAGAGAAAATATTTGAAGACTACATATCTGACAGGATATTTAAAGAATAGACAGAGAATATTAAAGAACTCTCAAAATCTATCAGTAAAAAAATAAAAAATGCCTAAGAACATTGGCAAAAGTCATGAAGAGACTATTCACTGAAGAAGATATACAGATGACAAATAAGTACATGAAAAAATGTCTAGCATCATTAACCAGTAGAGAATGTAAATTAAAATAAGATACACCTATCATAATGGCTAAATTAAAAGAAAATCAAATATCATAATAACACTAAATGCTGGTAAGGATGCCAAAAAAACAGATAATTTACATGTTCTGGTCATAAAAATGATAGTCACTCTGGAAAACAGCTTGGCTATAAAAACTATACAACTGCCATGAGACATAGCATTTGCTCTCCTGGGTATTTATTCTAAAGCAATGAGGTTTTATATTCACACAAAAGGAAATTTGCACATGAATGTACAACCATATTTATATATTTATTTATAATAGCCAAAAACGGAAACACCCCCAGATATCCTTCATTGGGTGAATGATTCACAAATAGTGATGTGTTCACACCAGGTACACTACTCAACAACAAAAAGGAATGAACTAGTGATACACACAACCTATATAAATCTTCAGAGAATTACTCTTGACTGAAAAAGTTATACACCATATCATTCCATTTTTTTAAATGGTTCCAGAAATCTGCATTTTATTTTTTTATTACATCATTTTATTTTTTCAGTGTTCCAAGATTCATTGTTTATGCCCCACACCCAGTCCATGCAATTCATGACCTCAATACCCACCACCACGTTTTTGAAATGGTGAAATTATAGAAATGAAGAATGGATTAGTAGTTGTCCCCTTTCAGATGGATACATAGGAAAAGGTAGTAAGTATGGCTATAAAAGGGAAAAATGGAAAGATATTTGTGGTTTTGGAAACATTCTGTACTTTGTATCAATGTCAATATCTAAGTTGTTTTATAATTTTGAAGATGGTACCATTGGCAGAAGCTGGGTGTCTTTGTATTATTTTTTTTTAAAACTGCTGGGAACCTACCATTATCTGAATGAAGTTTTAATTTTTAAAAAATTAATGACAATTCACTAGTACCCAAGGCCTAATGAGAATAGAGAAAAATAATTTTTTGTCATTTTTACTGTTCTTACCTACCCTTTCCTTCGGCTGGAAAGTGACCATTCTTCATGAACATTCTTCAAAGATACTGAACAAATTGGAGTGCCTGGGTGGATCACTCGTTGGGGACTGCCTTTGGCTTGGGTCATGATCCCAGAGTCCCAGGATCAAGCCCCAAATCAAGCCCTGCATGGAGCTCCCTGCTTAGCGGAAAGCCTGCTTCTCCCTCTCTCACTCCCACTGCTTGTTCCCTCTCTAGCTGTGTTTCTCTCTGTCAAGTAAATAAAATCTTTAAAAAAATATGTTGAACAAATTACTTACATTGTCATTAAACACCATATTCTTTCCTCTCACAGTAGAATGGACTTCTTTTTTTTTTAAGATTTTATTTATTTATTTGACAGAGAGAAACACAGCTAGAGAGGGAACACAAGCAGGGGGACTGAGAGAGGGAGAAGCAGGCTTCCCGCTGAGCGGGGAGCCTGATGTGGGGCTCAATCCCGGGACTCCAGGATCATGACCTGAGCCGAAAGCAGTCGCTTAACCAACTGAGCCACCCAGGCGCCCCTAGAATGGACTTCTTGATTTAGAGATCATAGAAAGTCTGAGTGAAAAAGGCAGTGCAGACAGGAGTGAAACATTAGCTTGAGTTTGGATACGGCTCTAAAATCTGTGTGATCTTGGAGAGGCAGCTTAGCCTCTTTGGTCTTTATTTCTCTATCTACAAAATATACCTGATTGTTACCATTGTATAAAATAACAAATCCTAAAGAAGTAATAGTATTATACCACTACAAAGAAATACTGTGATGTTTCCTTCCTTTCTTCTTGGTCAAAGAAGTAATTAATTCTATTCCCTTTCCCTTCTTCTTATGTCAAATCTTCCATATCTAAGTGACAGTCTCTGTCCTTAGATTAAGCCCTGCCCCATCTGTTGTCCAGAAGGACGTCAGACACATGCAAGGGCTGATTCCAACATCCTCACGAGCTGATCCACATAATGACAAAGCCTGATGTAAATGCCCTGCAGTGAGAATTGGAACCGATGAGCTCAAAACAAAAACGTAGCAGCAGTACTACCTACCATTTACAGGGTATTTATTATGTAATAGCTCTGTTTTCATTTAATTTTTAAAAGCAACCCACTGCAATGGGTGCTAAAATAATTTCAAATCTGGACATAAATTCCCGAAGTGTCAGCCCTATTTGCAGTGTGAAGCCATGTCTGCACATGGAATGCAAAGGCAGGAAAGCCAGGGTCGCAGAGGCCATCCTCCACACCTGCCTGAATTCACTGAAGCCTGACTGGGTCTCACTGTGCTTACATGGGGCTCCAGCTTCTGCTAAAATTACAGCTGGTTCTCCCACCAAAGAATCCCAGAGATGCTGAGGTGGCCTAGGAAAGAACTGTACTGGGAGGGTCACCCATCGAGGGTCACCAGTCCAGATTTTCCTGGGCCCCATGGCATCCACAGCTCATTCCAAGGACTCTTTTGAATGCAAGTGTTCATTGAAAAGGAAAAATGCAGTATTCCACTTTATTTCTTTCTATGAACCATAATAAACAAAGGCTCACTGTCAACATTCTATGTTGATTATGTCATCCCTTACTGTGAGAGACTTGACCCTACTGCTCACTGTAGTTTAATTTTAAATGATTCAACAGCAGGATTTTGCCAATAGCCTTTGAACGTTATTCCCTCATTGCCAATAAAGTATAAGGAATTTACCAAATCCTTGTCTACTGTTGTCTCATTATTTGCAATCATATCGCCTCAGACTGTAACACCTGCTCCCCAGAATCACATTACTGAGAGGTTCCAAATCAACCATTTGGCCCTTTGGGGCAAGGCCATGCCCTAGCACTAGTCCCTGGAAACTGGGCCCAGCGTGGACTGACATGGCTCATACAAAAGGCAGAGAGCATCCTTTGGCAGGTTTTCCATCTCCAGCAAGTCCAGGATTGAGGCCACAACATAGCAGCAGTTCATCATATACATAATCAAACAACTAGATAACTAATAGAAGAGCAAGCACTATAGAAATGACTCAATTACAGATACATATACAGTCATCCTGTACATTTACTTCTGGAAGCTGCAAAAGTTTGAGTCAAGCTTGCTTTGTGACTCTGTAGGAGCCAAATATAACATTTAAATGATCCATTCCATTAATATTGTAACATTTTGTCAATCTGGAATGCATTTTAATCAAAAGCTCCCCTTGAAATGGTCTCCTTTGTTGTATTTTCTTGTTGGCTCATTTTATCAACATATGCTATGTTTAGACAATATGAATTAAAACTGAGGACTGCTGTTTCTACTCAGCTACTTTTGTTGAGAGTGTAACATCCCGAGATTGGCAGTGTTTATGGAAATCAGTGTGGCTGACACAGCCATCATAAACAAATGAGGAAAATATAACAAACACATTGTTCACGCAGGAAATGTTTGTTTTGAGACTTGGCTTTGGTCTCACCAGATTGATGAAGAGTTGCTGATATTACAGATCTGCACTGCACTGTACCCCACCGAGGTTGCCTCCACCGGCAGGCCAGGCAAGGCCTCCCCATCCAGACTCTGCTGGCAGAACAAGGCTGTACGCATCTCTTGGCCCCCAGGAAAATCACTGAGAGTCAGCCAGCTGAGGCCTGAGCTCGATGAATTTGGAGCCTGTGTAGGGCCACAGAGATAATTGGGAGTACACTACATTTCCAGGACCTCAGCCAGTGGCACATCATCACATCACTCATTGAGTGGAAAAAGTTTCAGGAGGGCCCTTTGACCATCAGGCCTAATTCTCATTCAGAAAATAGGGAAATAACTTCATATGTATGCAAAGCCACATACATACAGTGCTCTTCATAGAAGTATTATTTACATGGGCAAAAATGCTAGGAATACCCCATGAGTCCATCAACACGGAGATGGTGAAACAAACGGGCAGTACATACAGACCATGCTGTACCACAAAGCCAGGAAAAAACATGAGGCGGCACTGGAATGGATAAGACTGTACCACTCTGTCGTGGACTGTGTGACCGTGCATCTGAATGTCCTCCCCTGTGCTGTACTAGATGGGGATAGACTGTGCTCCCTGTACTACATTGTACAGTATTACACTGTGCTGTACCTCTCTGTCCTGGACTGAGTGACCGTGCATTTGAACTGTCCTCCCCTGTGCTGTCCTAGATGGGGATAGACTGTGCTCCCTGTACTACATTGTACAGTATTACACTGTGCTGTACCACTCTGTCGTGGACTGTGTGACCGTGCATCTGAACTGTCCTCCCCTGTGCTGTCCTACACATGGCTAGACTGTGCTCCACTATACTACATTGTACTGTATTACACAGTGCTGTACCACTCTGTCCTGGACTGTGTGACCGTGCATCTGAGCTGTCCTCCCCTGCAAGAGTAATCGGGGCTAGACTGTGCTCCATGTACTACATTGTATTGTATTATATTGTGCTATATTTCTCTGTCTTGGACTGAGTGACCATGCATTGGAGCTGTCCTCCCCGGTGCTGTCCAAGATGGGGCTAGACTGTGCTCCATGTACTGCATTGTATTGTATTATATTGTGCTATATTTCTCTGTCTTGGACTGAATGACCATGCATCGGAGCTGTCCTCCCCGGTGCTGTCCAAGATGGGGCTAGACTGTGCTCCATGTACTACATTGTACTGTATTACACTGTGCAGTACGACTCTATCCTGGGCTGTGTGACCGTGCATCTGAACTATCCTCCCCTGTACTCTCTTAGATGGGGCTAGACTGTGCTCCACTGTGCTACATTGTAATGTATTACACTGTGCTGAATGACTCTGTCCTGGACTTGAGTGACTGTGCATCTGAGCTGCCCTCCCCTGTGCTGTCCTAGACGGGGCTGGAGTGTGCTCCATGTACTACATTGACTGTATTACACTGTGCTGTACCAACTGTTCTGGACTGAGTGACCGTGCGTCTCAGCTGTCATCCCCTATTCTGCCCGAGATGAGGTAGGCTATGCTCCATGTACTACATTGTACTGCATTACGATGTGCTGTACCACTCTGTCCTTAACTGAGTGACCATGCATCTGAGCTGTCCTCTCCTCTGCTGTCCTACAAGGGGCTAGACTGTGCTCCACGTACTACATTGTACTGTATTACAGTGTGCTGTACCACTCTGTCCTGGACTGAGTGATTGTGCATCTCATGTCATCCCCTGTGCTGTAGTAGATGGGGCTAGACTGTGCTCCATGTACTACATTGTACTGTATTACACTGTGCTGTACCACTCTGTCCTGGACTGAGTTACCGTGCATCTGAGCAGTCCTGCCTTATGCTGTCCTAGACGGGGCAGGACTTTGCTCCATGTAATACATTGTACTGGACTACACTATGCTTTAAAGAACTCTGTCCTGGGCTGAGTGACCGTGCATCTGAGCTGTCCTCCCCTGTGCTGTACTAGTCGGGGCTAGACTGTGCTCCATGTACTACACTGTACTGTATTACACGGTGCTGTACCACTCTGTCCTGGACTGAGTGACCGTGCATCTGAGCTGTCCTCCCCTGTGCTGTCCTAGATGGGGCTTGACTGTGCTCCTTGCACTACATTGTACTGTCTTGGACTGAATGAACATACATCTGAGCTGTCCTTCCATGTGCTGTCATAGACGGAGTTAGACTGTGCTCCATGTACTACATTGTACTGTATTACACGGTGCTGTACCATTCTGTCCTGGACTTAGTGACCGTGCATCTGAGGTGTCCTCTCCTGTGCTGTCCTAGTCGGGGACAGACTGTGTTCCACTGTACTACATTATACTGTATTACACTGGGCTATACCACTCTCTCATGGACTGAGTGACTGTACTCTGGGCTTTCGCCCCGGTGCTGTCCTAGACTAGGCTAGACTGTGCTACGCTGTACTACATTGTATGTATTACACTGTGTTGTACCACTCTGTCGTGGACTGAGTGACCATGCATCTGAGCTGTCCTTCCCTGTGCTGTCCTAGACGGGGCTAGACTGTGCTCCATGTACTACATGGTACTGTATTACACTGTGCTGTATCTCTCTGTCCTGGACTGAGTGACCATGCAGTTGAGCTGTTTTCCCCCGTGCAGTCCTAGACAGGGCTAGAGTGTGCTCCACATACTACATTTTACTGTGTTACACCGTGCTGTACCACTCTGTCATGGACTGTGTGACCACGTATCTGAGCTTTCCTCCCCTGTGCTGTCCCCGACAGGGCTAGACTCTGCTCCAGATACTACATTGTACTGTATTACATGTGCTGTACCACCCTGTCCTGGACTGAATAAACATGCATCTGACCTGTCCTCCCCTGTGCTGTAGTAGATGGGGTTAGATTGTGCAACATGTTCTACTTTGTACTGTATTACACTGTGCTGTACCACCCTGTCATGAACTGAGTGACCATGCATCTGATCTGTTCTCCACTGTGCTGTCCTACACGGGGCTAGACTGTGCTCCATGTGCTACATTTTACTGTGTTACACTGTGCTGTACCACTCTGTCCTGGACTGAGTGACCATGCATCTAAGCTGTCCTCCACTCTGCTGTCCTAGACAGGGCTAGACTGTGATCCACTGTACTACATTGTACTGTATTACATTTGCTGTACCATTCGGTCTGGACTCAGTTACCGTGCATCTGAGCTGTCCTCCCCTGTGCAGTTCGAGATGGGGCTAGACTGTGCTCACTGTACTACATTGTACTGTATTACACTGTGCTGTACCTCTCTGTCCTGGACTGAATGACCACGCCTCTGAGCTGTCCTCCCCTGTGCTGTCCTAGACGGGGCTAGACTGTGCTCCATACTACATTTTACTGTATTACACTGTGCTGTACCACTCTCTCCTGGACTGAGTGACCGTGCATCCTGAGCCATCCCTCCCTGTGCTGTATAAGACGAGGCTAGACTGGGCTTCGCTGTACTACATTGTACTGTATTAGACTCTGCTGTACCACTCTCTCCTGGACTTGTCACCGTGCATCTGAGCTCTCCTCCCCTGTGATGTCTCGGATGGGGCTACACTGTTCTACTGTTGAATATTGTAGCATTTTATACTGTACACTTTGTCTTATACTGTAGAACCATGTGTCTGAGCTGTATGACATGGCCATCGTGGATTGTGCTAGATTGTACTGTACTACATCTTACTGTGTTACACTGTACTGTTCTGTGCTATATTTACCATACTTGACCATGCTATGCTGTGCAATACTGAACAAACTGATTTGCATTGTGTTGCACCATGCTATATTACTTGTACTGTACTGTAACAGAACGTACTATATGCTGTGCCATACTTTCCTATACTGTCTATATTATATGTAGTAGGCTGCTGTGCCATGCTATACAATACAGCTCTCTGCTGTTTATACTGTACTATATTACATGGTATTATATTATACTGTAATATAATATACTATACTGTGCTACATTTAGTGTACTACTCTGCTGTACTACATTCTACTCTTCTTTTTTTTACCATTTTTTTATTGTTACTTAAATTTTTTTTTCCAGTGTTCCAAGATTCATTCCCCATTCCCCACACCCAGTGCTCCATGCTTTCGGTGCCCCCAGTACCCACCACCAGGCTCTCCCATCCCTCCACCCCCCTCCCTCCAAGTCCCTCAGCTTGTTTCTGTGTCCAAAGTCTCTGTTGTTTCGTTTCTCCCCCTGGATTACCCTAGTTCCCATTTACATTCCTTCTCCCACTGTCCTCCAGGTTACCCCTCATGCACCGCAAGTAAGTGAAACCATGCGATACTTGACTTTCTCTTCTTGGCTTATTTCACTCAGCATAATCTCTTCCAGTCCAGTCCAGTCCATGTGGCTACATGGTTTTTGATTGTCGCGTTCCCCGCCAGCAGAGAAGACGCAACACACGGGTCAATGTTGAAGCTCCCCTTTATTCTCTTGTTCCTCCCCTTCTCGTCTCTCCTCTCTTGTCGTCTCCTGATGTCTCTCATCGTCTCTCCTTTCCCACCTTGCCATCTCGCCACCTCGCCTCCTCTCTCCTCCTCTCCTCCTGGCCGTCTCCCCTGCCTCTTGTCGTCTCCTCTCAGAAAGATTTCTAGCCCCCTTTTATATAGTATCCCAGCCAATCAGAGAGGAGATCACGTGGGGCGTGGACTGCACGGCGAGCAGGCATTGGTGGAGTCCGGGGATCACGCACTGAGCACGGACCCACGTATGAGGCGTGCGGTCACGTGATCTTCAAGGCGGGCGCTTCCTGGAGCTGCTTCATGCGCTTGGAGCTCTCCACAGCAGACACAGCGCCATCTATGGGGCGTGCCCCCGACAGCTCCCCCTTTTTTATTTATTTGTATGGACAGGCGACCGTGCCTGTCTTAGGTCGGGATGATCAACTCACGTCCTTACCCGTCATTGAAGACTGCAGAGCATGCTGCAGCTCCTGTCTTAGGTTGGCACGCGGTTATCATCCTCGTTGCCCGTCATTGACTACCGGTCCAGCATGCTAAGCCATACCTGGGGTGAGCCTCCATGCTCTATAGCAAGCAACGCCTGATGCACGGCCTCTCGGTCCCTAGACATTGTGTGTTGGAGGGCCCTTATCCAATGCACCGCCAGGACGAGGGCGAAAAGCACAATACAGCCAAGCCCTATGGTCCCAAACCAGGACTTTCCAAAGGACACCATTGCCTGCTGGCTGTGCAGAAACTGAGACGCGGCGAGGGGACTGACTCCTGCGGCATTCTCCAAATGGAGGGAGGTTGTCAGATTGTGGAATTTCGTGGTCCAGGTACCGTTGAGCATCTGGGACAGCTGCCAGGAGAGGTTCACTGCTCGAGAGAGATTAGAATACAAGTTAGAGGTTGTACATAAACCTGTTAGGGATTGGATACAGCTGGAGGAGGCCATTTGTGCTATTAAGTAACAAGGGTTGGTCTGGATCTCTACGTACTATCTGGCATGACTCTAATTGTTGTTGTAATAGTTTCCCTGGCCTTTGGTGTAAAATACCTTTTAGAATTTAAGTTTGAGTCGCTAATGGTAAGGCAGCTCTGTACCAGAGCCCATATAGCCATAGTACCTGTTGGTAAGGGCTGCTGAGCATTAGCCTTTCTCAGGTTTTTTCCCAAATGCTCCCATTGTGGAACATTTAAGAGCCCCTCATCCAAAAACCAGGGGGCCTGATGTTCTATTGCTCTCAGAAATACTCGAGTAGTTTGGGCCTTTAGGGGGATCCCGTTAGCTTTTAAAAGCACCCGCAGGGGGCTCTCCATATGGAGTCTAGAAATTTCTGATCCCATGGTTTCCCGTTCTCCTTTGTAGTCGCGACTCGCGAACGTGCAGCTGCTATCCCTTTGTGGTTGCTATAAAGCAAGCTTTCCTTTACCTTTGCGGTTGCCGTCTGGCGAACTTATACCTTTTTTACCTTTGTGGTTGCCATCTGGTGAACTTACACCTTTTTTACCTTTGTGGTCGCCATCTGGGGAACTTATACCTTTTTTACCTTTGTGGTCGCTGTCTGGCGAACTTATACTTTCTTTACCTTTGTGGTTGCCTCTAGGCAAACATTATTATGCTGCAGCCCTTTGTAGTCGCTCCCTGGCGAACTTATACTTTTTTTACCCTTGTGGTCGCCATCGGGCGAACTTATACTTTCTTTACCCTTGTGGTCACCGTCTGGCGAACTTATACTTTCTTTACATTTGTGGTGAACCTATACTAAAATCGTCAGGGGAATTAAAAGGGGCTTCTGTTTTGGGGGTACTCACGGTTTTCCCAGGTTTCGGCACCACTTGTCGCATTCCCCGCCAGCAGAGAAGACGCAACACACGGGTCAACGTTGAGGCTCCCCTTTATTCTCTTGTTCCTCCCCCTCTCATCTCTCCTCTCTTGTCGTCTCCTGATGTCTCCCATCGTCTCTCCTTTCCCGCCTCACCATCTCGCCGCCTCGCCTCCTCTCTCCTCCTCTCCTCCTCGCCGTCTCCCCCACCTCTCGTCGTCTTGCCTCCTCCCTTCTCCTCTCCTCCTGGCCGTCTCCCCCACCTCTCGTCGTCTCCTCTCAGGAAGCTTTCTAGCCCCCTTTTATATAGTATCCCAGCCAATCAGAGAGGAGATCACGTGGGGCGTGGACTGCACGGTGAGCAGGCATTGGTGGAGTCCGGGGATCACGCACTGAGCACGGACCCACGTATGAGGCGGTGCGGTCACGTGATCTTCAGGGCGGGCGCTTCCTGGAGCTGCTTCATGCGCTTGGCGCCATAGCCTCGGCAGCACCGCTGCCGGAGTCTGCTGTGGAGCTCTCCACAGCAGACGCAGCGCCATCTATGGAGCTTGCCCCCGACATTTGATCACTGCTTCAATCTCATTATAAGATATAGGTCTATTCAAACTGTCGATGTCTTCCTGTTTCATTCAGTCTTGGTAGTTTATAGGTTTCTAGGAATGTATCCATCTCTTCTAGGTTCTTAAACATATTGGCATATAATTGTTGATAGTAATTTTTGATGATTGCTTCTATTTCCTTGGTGTTAGTCATGATCTCTCCCCTTTCATTCATGATTTTATAATTTGGGTCTTCTTCCTTTTCTTTTGGGTTAGTTTGGCCAATGATTTATCAATCTTATTGATTCTTTCAAAGAACTAGCTTCTAGTTTCGTTGATGCGTTCTACTGTATCTCTAGTTTATGATTCATTCATCTCTGCTCTAATCCTTATTATTTCCTGCTTGTGTGGGGGGGTGGTTTAATTTTTTGTTGATTTTCCAGTTCTTTAAGGTGTAATGAGAGTTGATGTATTCAGGATTTTTCAATTTTTTTGAGTGAGGCTTGGATGGCTATGAATTTCCCCCTTAGGACTGCCTTTGCTGTATCCCATAGGTTTTGGATCGATGTATCTTCATTCTCATTGGTTTCCATAAAGTGTTTCAGTTCTTTTTTGATTTCATGGTTGATCCACATATTCTTGAGCAGGATCATCTTTAGCTTCCAAGAGTTTGATTTTCTCCTGAACTTTTTATGGTGGTTGAGTTCCAGTTTCACAGCATTGTGGTCAGAGAATATGCAAGGAATAATTTCAATCTTCTGGTATCGATTGAGCCCTGACTTGTGACCTAGTATGTGGTCTATTCTGGAGAAAGATCCATGTGCACTCGAGAAGAATGAGTATTCTGCTGTTTTAGGGTGAAATGTTCTGAATATATCTATGAGATCCATCTGGTCCAATGTGTCATTAAAGGCTCTTGATTCTTTGTTGATTTTGTTTAGATGATCTATCCATTGCTGAGAGTGGTATGTTAAGATCTCCAACAAATGTATTCACATCAATATGATTCTTTATTTTGTTTAACAGTTGGCTTATGTAGTTGGCGGTTTATCACCAGTGGACACCAACATCCCACCCCAGAGAGGTACTGAGAAAACTAAATCAAATACAAGTTGTTCATTCAAATGAAGCTTGAAATCTTTGATATGAGAATCACTACCCCGGCTTTCTTTTGGGGTCCATTAGCATGAGAGATGGTCTTCCATCCCCTCATGTTCAATCTGGAAGTGTCTTTAGATTCAAGATGAGTCTCTTGTAAACAGCATATGGATGGGTCCTGTCGTTTTGTCCAGTCTGCAACCCTGTGTCTTTTTATTGGATTATTTAGGCCGTTCACATTGAGAGTGATTATTGATAGATATGTTTGTATTGACATCATGTTGCCTGTGGAGTTCATGTTTCTATAGATTACCTCTGTAAATTTCTGTTTTGTGTCACTCTTGGGTTCATTTCTCCTCTATAGAACCCCTCCTAGCATTTCTTGTAGTGCTGGCTTGGAGGTTGCATAATCTTTTAGAACTTGGCGGTCTTGGAAGCTCTTTATTTCTCCTTCCATTTTGAAAGTCAACCTTGCTGGGTACATTATCCTTGGTTGCATATTTTTGTCATATAACTTCCTGAATATGTCTTGCCAGCCCTTTCTGGCTTGCCAGGTTTCTGTGGAAAGGTCTGACGTTATTCTGATGGTCCTCCCTCTATAGGTAAGGGATCGCTTTCTCCTAGCTGCCCTTAAGACATATTCTTTGGTTTTATGATTCGAGAATTTTACTATTATGTGCCTGGAGGTTTTTCTGGCCTCATTGATCTTGGGGGGTGTCCTCTCTGCTTCTAGGACA
>PITA01003192.1:0-25160 GCA_004023965.1 Spilogale gracilis
TCCCTGCTCAGTGGGGAGCCTGCTTCTCCCTCTCCAGCTCCCCTGTGCTTGTGTTCCCTCTCTCACTCTCTCTGTCATAAATAAATAAAAAATCTTAAAAAACAAACAAACAAGCAAATTCCAGGAGAACGCAGTCGTGGAAGGAAGAGGACCCACAATATTGTTAGATTTACCTCCAAATGCTCCACGAGGTTCTCATAAAAACTACGGGAGCAAAAATCCCCTCCTATTTCTAGCAGAGGGAGGGGAAAAGGAACACTTTTGAAACACACCAGGGTACTCTCTTCTTAACAAGGCCTGATCTCAGGGGAAACTAATTAGAGGCTAATCTGCAGGAATTTTATCAGAGCCTAACTCACCTGGGGAAAAGAAAATAAACTCCAGCTGGCTCTAGCCATTCCCTCCTACCTAAAAGGGAATAAAAAAAATTAAAGACTCTTGTGGAGTTCACCGTGAAGAGACGCAAAGACACCGGCTTTACTCAAAGACTGAGACCTAATTTTAGGACTATAGGATTCTTTCCCTCTCCCTATCTTAGTTCACAGTCACATTACTAAAGTCTTATTTATAGCAGCTCCTTTTACCCAGTACATCATGTCCAGCTGTCAGGAGAAAATTACAAGTCATACCAAAAGGCCAAAACCACAGTTTGAAAAGACAAAGAAAGCATCAGAACCACACAAGGCAGGGATGTTGGAATTCTCTGACCAGGAATTTAAAACAACTATGATTCATACGTTAAGGGCTCTACTGGATAAAACAGACAGCATATATGAATAGATGGGCAATGAAACGGAGAGAGATGGAAATCCTAAGACAGACCCAGAGAGAAATGCTAGATCAAAGAATACTATAACTGGAATGGAGAATGCCTTTGGTGGGCTTATCAGTAGACTGGACTCAGGTGAGGAAAAATCTCTGAGTCAGAGTTCATAGCAATAGAATCCTTGAAGACCAAATGGCAAAGACAACAAAAACCTGAAAAAACAATTTAAAAAAATGGAACAAAATATCCAAGGACTGTGGGAGAACTACAAAGAGTGTCACATGCACATAATGGGGATACCAGAAGGAAAAAAGAGAGAGAGAAAGGAACAGAAAAAATATTTGACATAATGATAACTGAGAATTTCCCTAAACTAATGTCACATGCTAAACCACGGGTTCAGGAAGCTCAGAGAAGAATAAGCAGCATATATGCCCTAAAAAGACTATACTTAGGCATATCATTTCTAAACTATAGAAAAAACAAAGATAAAGAAAAAGTCCCCACCAAAGAGAGAGAAAAAAACACCTTACTTTTAGAGAAACAAAATTAAGAATTGCACTTAACATCTCAGAAACCATACAAGTGGGGTGCCTGGATGGCTCAGGAGGGTAAGCAACTGCCTTCAGCTCAGATCATCTCAGGGTCCTGGGATCAAGCCCCACATCCGGCTTCCTGCTTCTCCCTCTGCCTCTGCCTGCCACACCCCCTGCTTGTGTTCTGCCTCTCTCTCTGTCAAATAAATAAAATCTTAAAAAATCATGCAAGCAAGAAGAGAGTGGAGATACTTATAGTGTTGGGGAAAACTGAGGCACAGCAAGATCAATGAAGAACTAATAAGTGGCAGGATTTAGTTTTGAACACTGACACATAATAAATACCTAATAAATTTCTACATTAAGGGAGGCAGCACAGTGGTATAGTGCAATAGGAACTCAAGCCAGAATGCAGGGCTTCAGTCCTAGCCACTTGTTATTAACAGTGTGATCTTGGGCAAGTTATGTAACATCTTTGTGCCTCTGTGCATCACTGTGCCTTCTTCATTTGTGGAATGGGAATAATAGTGCCTACCTCATAGGGTTATTGTAAGAATTCAGCAAGTTACGATTTCTAAAGCCTGGCATTTCAGAGCTTGCCAAATAAATAAATGATCATTCGGAAGTTGGTGTACTGTGGCATCAGTGCTATCCAATTCTTTCTGTTCCTTTCTGTTGCTTGCTTTAGTTTCCTATTGCTATGATCATTTTCTTCTTCTGTCTCCTGCTTTTTTATAATATTTTTAAAGATCTTATTTATTTGTCAGAGAGAGGGAGAGAGACAGAGAGAGCGGCAGGCAGAGGGAGAAGCAGACTCCCCACTGAGGAGGGAGCCCGATGTGGCACTCCATCCCAGGACCCTGGGATCATGACCTCAGCCGAAGGCCAGATGCTTAACCTACTGAGCTACCCACGCATCACCTTCTGTCTCCTGCTTTGTTTTGCTTGTTTTTTTTTTTTTCTCATTTGCCCTACTATTTGTTATTTCCATTTCTGTAACCCACTCTCACAAGAGGAAGGTTTCAGTTCCAGCTCATCGCTGATGAACTCTACTTCCGCTACTCCCCACTCTCTCCCAGCTTTTGCAGTGCACCAGGCTCCTAGACCACCATCATGCCACAGCAGCGGGGCAAAGAGGACGTGCAATGGCAAGAAGCCCTCACTGTGTATGGGAAGTTCCATGGAAAATCAGAGTTAAGACCCATCTGAAGTCTCTAAGCATGTCACAGTTCCTCTCTCTTTATATGTAAAATGGGTCTCGTAAGTGTGTCCAGATCAAATTAGGCAATGCCTCTTAAGAGCATTAATAGAATCTGGAGTTACTCCATCTTACAGTAACACATAAAAGAAGGAAACCACAGTGACAAGAAACACAAAAAGGTGGTGAGGAATTGTAACAAAAAGCATTAGAGGATAAAAGGACCAGGAGCAGTGAATTCCTTCCAGTTTCACCTATTATGCAGGTGTGTCTGGTGTGGATTCTTCTATTCATCTTAACTTGGGATTTGTTGGGTTTCTTGACTCTGAGAGTTTGTATCTTTCCTCAACTCTGGAAAAATGCCAGTCATCTTCTCTTTGACTATTGTCATTTCCTCATTCTTTTGCATCTCCTTCTGGTACTCCTTTTTGATGTATTTTAGCCTATTTTCCTCTATCATACATGTCTATTAACTACTTATTCATATTTTCCATTTCTTTATCTCTCTGCTATATTCTGCTAAATTCTCCTAATCGACTTTTGATTCACTTGTGATTAAGAATCATTTTCTAAGCTAAGGATGAGCCAAACAAGTTCATATCATCTCCCTTTGCAGGGTAGGTATTTCCTCTTTTATCCACAACAATTTTTGGAGGTTTCCAGTCATCCAAGGAATCTTTGATTCAACTTGCCACCTTTCCCATACGTTAGGCTTTGCCTCCAGATGGTCCTTTAATAAACCAGTGCTAATCGAAGACTTAACAGAGAGGGAAGCCTCTGGGAAGCTACTGATTTTGAGACTTGCCCACTTTTCTGAATTGTTTTATGGCCTCCAAGATTTTCCCTTACTTTGTTCTGAACTAGCCAATGAATTTTTTTTACATTACTTATTGGGGTGCCTGGGTGGCTCAGATGGTTAACCATCTGCTTTCAGCTCAGGTTATGATCTCCAGGTCTTGGGATCAAGCCCCAGGTCCGGCTCCCAGCTCAGTAGGGAGTCTGTATCTCCATCTGCCTCTCTCCCTGCTTGTGCTCTCTCTCTGTGTCTCAAATAAATACATAAAATCTTTATTAAAAAAGAGAGAGAGAGACAACGTGCACGAGAGAACACTAGGGTGGGGAAAGGGATGGAGGGAGAAGAGAATTTTCAGACTCCTTGCTAAGCATGGAGCCAACATAGGGTTCAATCTTATATCTCATGATCCCTAAGATCATGACCTGAGCCAAAACAAAGTTAGACACTCAATCAACTAAGCCACCCAAGCGCCTATAGGCAATGACTTTAAATATCATTTTTTAAAAAAGGTTTGGTTTTTCTTTTTAGCATTTTTAAGTACATCATAAAGTGGTAGTTCCTCAGGGTAGCCTGTCCATCCTATTTGTATAAGTAGAAAGTACAATATTCTTATTCATCTTTGAACTTTCATGCCTTAAGGAGTAGGTGCCTGGCACATAGTTAACATTGAAAAACATCTCTAGTGAATCACAGAATACTGGAAATTTCAACTCAGGATAAAATAATGTACTTTCCCCCCAAGTTATCTACATAAGTAGATGCAACTTGATTTTTTTTCCTGCTTGGATTAGACACACATAATGTTTCACATTTATGTTATGTTATGATATGTTAAGGTGGCAAAGATAAAAAATAAAAATAGAAATTGTAAAAAAAAAAAAAAAAAAAAAGGAAAGATTAGCAAATAATTTTCTCCATGGCCAAGCAAGCAGTAGTGTTATCAATTGGCAAGTACTATAATTATTCAATTCACTCCTATTTTGGAGTCAATATCAGACAATCTGTAATTTAATTTAAATAATTTAAAATTATAGAGTAATATTCCAGTACCTACATTTAGCACTAGTTTACTCTTCGCAATCACTTCCTCAAGAGTCTCATTTGTTTCCTCTTTCCACAGGCTAATGAAAGTATTAATTTCTGGGGATACTGAAGGATCAGGACTCCCATCACACTGAATGTAGTGTTTCCACTGTGGAATAAAAATGTCCGAAGGTTCACTATGATGAAAATTCAAAGATTAAATAACTTTTTTCAAAGTATCAGTTCTCATAATCTAGTTTTTCCAATTTAGGCAAAAAACATTATGACTTTAACTGCTTACTTGAGCTATCTCTAAAATAACAAAATTCTCTTCGTCAAAATGATTTAAAAGTTTCCATAATTCAAACAAATAGCAATTCAAGTAATTGTCACATTTTTAAAACAGGATTTATGAGTTGGATTTGTTTTGCTTTCCTCTCTAATTATATGACTTCTATACTTAAAAAATCCAACATGGCCTAATTTCTCCTTCTCAAATTGTTACTAATTGTTAACCACCATTGGCATTTTAATATGAGTTCTTCCATTTATTCTGTAGTCCCTGCAAAGTCTCCATTTGTAATTATATTATCCTTAACAGGTTTTTTTTTTGCGTGTAAAATTATACCATCATCATCTTTTACCATATTATTAGTTTTTCTTAATGATCTTTAGTGTTTCCAATGTTATGCTCTTTTGAGCAACACTAGATTCCTTTAAACTCAAAATTTTCTATTTTAATTTAGAATAATTTCCTCAGTATAGATTCTCCAAAATTAAACCAGAGTCAAAAGATAATAAAAATCTCAAGGGTCTTATTATTGACAATTTTCTACAAAGCTATGTGAATTTACTTTGCTATATGCAATATGAGAGATTTGTCAAGATTAGAGATGTTCTACAAACTCAAAGTTTGGGGAGGATTAAAAAGGATGTCAGACTATAACTCCCTCTTGTGGTACAAAAGTATTAGTTCACACACACAAATCAGTCCTACCTTAGAAAGCAATCTATTATCTCGTTTCAATTTCTCTGCTTCAGGAAAACACTCCTCTAATAAATGAAGTTCTTCAAGTTCTTCATTTCTCCTTTCTAGATCCTGTTACATGGGGATAAATACATTGGCCAGCTCTTAAATTTTAGCTTTATGTTTCACAAGTAGCATCTAAACTTTACTGACATAATACTTAGTTTCAAAATGAACACTAAAGTCACTTTCAATGTAACTGGTATTTCCAAAAGGTTTCATCTGAAACAGTGGTTTGTGAATGATCTGCAGACTACAGTGGGTCCTTAAAACTCTTCAGGGATCTGTGAGGTCAAATTTGTCCTCATAATAATACTAAAACAGTATTTGCCTTTTTCGCAGTGTATACATTTGCACTAATGGTACAAAATGGTATAAAATTGCTGGTGCCTCAGCGCAAGTTACAAGCTGTACTAGGGGGTTACATTCTTTGGGGAGAGGGGTGGGAAACAGCCAGTTTCACATCAGAATGACGACATAATGAAGTGAAAATTATTAGTTTTATTAAATGTCAACTCAAAGTATATGTCTTTTGATTATTCTGTGTGATAAAATGGGAAGTATGAATAAAGCACTTCTGCTGCACATCAAAGGACAAGACAGTCTTGAAAAATAAACACCTGTGCAATTATTAGACTATTTTGGCAGACACTCAAAAATGAATGAACTGAGCATGTTAATTCCAGTAAACACCTAAAAGTATTTGTTACCAATGATAAAATTCAAATTTTCAAATAAAAATTCCAATTTTAAAGGGGTGTCAGGGTAGCTCAGTCAGTTGAGCATCCAACTCTTGGTTTCAGCTCAGGTCATAATCTCAAGTCATAGGGATCAGGTCCTATATCACGGGGCTCTGTGCTCAGTGGGGAGTCTGCTTGAGATTCTTGCTCTCCCTCCCCCTTGGCCCTTCCCCTCTGCTCTCTCTCTCAAATAAATGAATCTTTTTTTTTTTGAAAAAATTTTTTTATTTATTTGACAGAGAGAGAGATCCCAAGTAGACAGAGAGGGGGAAGGAGGCTCCCTGCTGAGCAGAGAGCCTGATGTGGGCCTCGATCCCGGGACCCTAAGATCATGACCTGAGCTGAAGGCAGAGGCTTTAACCTACTGAGCCACTCAGGCACCCCCCAAAAAATGAATCTTTAAGGAAAAAGATTCCAATTTTAAGAAAACTTATACTTACCACTGTAAATTTGACATTTTCTCCCTAAAAACTTTCTGATTTGATTGGAGATGACACTAATGCATGCAATATTTGATAATGAATAATAAAAATGTGTATTTGGAAGGAAATAATTCAGTAAACTAAATTTTTCCAAGCAATGAATGTATGGTATTTCAAAATCATACATGGATATAAGATCTATTTAAAGGGTAAGATAAATCAATGTTTTAGTGTAACAGACCATGAAAAGTTCATTGATATGACTTCAGATTCCATATTGAGAAACTATGACTGACTGAGTTTTGGCATAGTATCAAAAAAGAATATTCACAATTATCTGAAAGGCTAGAACAATAATCCCCCTTTGTCCAACTACGAATCTGTGTGAGGCCAGATTTTCTTCATATATTTCAATCAAAACAACACACTGAAACAGAGAGAATACTGAAGTCGATATGAGAATCCAGTTGCCTTTTGTTAAGTCTGACATCAAAGAGATTTTAAAAATATAAATAATGTCACTTATTTCCCTAATTTAAAAAAATATATAATGTGTGGTGATGGATGTTAATTAAAGTACTGTGATAATCTTTTCATGATATATACAAATACAGAATCACTATGGTGTATACCTAAAACCAATATATGTCAATTATAAATCAATAATATATATATAATTACATGTATAGTTGTTTTCTTTCTAAAAGTGTTACTATATTTACTTATTTTTACTGTTTATTTTTAACAATATTTAATGTCTATTAATATAATGTGTCTTAAAATTTCTCAGTTTAAATTTCTAACATGGTAAATATTGATAGATAAAACCCACATAAACAAATCTCCTTGGGGGGGGTCCTCATTTTTAATACTTAGAAGGTTTCTTCGCAGATCAAAATATTTCAGAACTATTGATCTGAAAAACTCAGGTGAAAAAGAGAAGTAAAACTTAAACAGGAGAGGTAGAATTTGAGTTTGAGGGGATTGAAGGGGGGGCATCCCTGTTTAATCATTTATAAAACAGACTGAGAAAAATAACTTACTGCTTATAAGCAAAGGCTCTGAAGCAAGGCTATTTATGTCTACATCCTGCCTCTGCTGTTTACTTTCCTTTCTGGTAGAATTAAATGAGTTAAACCAGTTTATATAGGCCTAAACATTAGTGGCAGGTATGGGGGAGAGTGACTACATGGCCAGACAGATCCGTGAGCCACACAGTTTGTCTTCATTAACAACATTACTAGGGATGCCCAGTGGTTCAGTTGGTTACGCATCTGCCTTCAGTTCAAGTCATGATCCCAGGGTCCTGGGACTGAGGTCCCCCAGCCGGCTCCTTGCTCTGCCAGGAGCCTGCTTCTCTCTCTGCCTGCTGCTCTCCCTACTCATGCCCCCTTTCTCTCTCTCTGACAAATAAATAAAATCTTAAAAAAAAATAACATTACTAATGTTTATATACTTTTGCTTCAAGTTGATTCCATTTTTCTTTCTCAATCCGTTGTATTTCAAGCCTTTCCATTTCTTCTTTTTCATATTTTACACGGGCTTCTTCTAAAGAACCAAAAAAAAAAAAAAAGACTTTTCTCAGTGATTAAATCCATCTATTTTTAAGCCCTTAAAATTACCTAAAATATTTTCAAGATATAGGGCAGTAGAATATTTTATAGAAGTCATAACCACATCATGTGGTAGAAATAAGATGAATGCTAGATTTCTTTCAAAAAACAACATGACTTAAACTTTCTGGCCAAGAAAATACGACTATAATGATACTTCTCTTCCCCCCCAAATTTATAGAAATCCAATAATAATTTTAACCAAAAAAAAGTAACTTATCGATCCTGGGTGGGTAATTAAGGAGGTAAAACCTTCAGATTTCCATAAGTTTCTGACATCTACATCATGAGAAGCAACTACCCTAATCTTCTATTGCTTTCACTATTAAAAACAAAATATGAAATATATGTTGAATATGAGTTTAATCCAATATAATAAAACTTTCCCCAAGATCTGGATCCTGATAATGTATTCTTATCATGAACCACCTAAGAAGGATTAATTTTGATTACACATAAAAAAATCAACATGGAATCTGAGGACATACTTTTAAAACCTGAATCTGAATCCACACATGTTCTTAATGCTAAAAGCTACAATCACTTGAAATATTGAGATTTTTAAGATAACTTTTTGGTATTTTAAATATTTTTTATGGGCGCCTGGGTGGCTCAGTGGGTTTAAAGCCTCTGCCTTCAGCTCAGGTCATGATCTCAGGGTCCTGGGATTGAGGCACTGGTCAGACTCTCTGCTCAGCAGGGAGCCTGCTTCCTCCTCTCTCTCTGCCTGCCTCTCTGCCTACTTGTGATCTCTCTCTCTCTATCAAATAAGTAAATAAAATCTTTTAAAAAATATTTTTATTTATTTATACATTTTAAATATTTATTTAAATAAAATTTTTATTAATTTTAACTGATTCTTTACAAATGAAAATTTGTAAAATTTGGCAAATAAATATTATACTATAAGAACTTATAAATATTCTTAATAGAATAAATATTGTTAAACTATAAACTATAAGAGACATACCTTACATTTTAAAATGAACATTGTACATTTCTTGTTAGAGTCTACTTTCCATATTTAATGAATATATCAGAATTCTTACTGTACAATTAGTGCCCATGCCTCTGATTTTATCAGTAAACATAAAGACTTCAAGACTGAGTTATCAGAGTTAACAAATAAAAATACAGGATGCTCAGCTGAACTTCAATTTCAGATAAAGGAATTGCCTTTGTTTTTTTGTTTGTTTGTTTTGTTTTTTACGTATGTTCCATATTGCATGAGGCAGATTATTCCAAATTATCCATTGTTTATCTGAAATTCAAATTTACTGAGCATTCTGTATTTTATCTGGCAATTCCACTTCAAGATATATCTGAAAGTGATTGGTATGTACTAATAGAACTTTCTGGGTACCTTTAAACAGCAGAAATTTATTACAAAATAGATGAAATTTAAAAAATTGAAGAATTTTGAAAATTCTTTTAAAAGATATTGACTGGAATGTAGAAATACCAACCTATTGTTATATTCCTGCACATGAAAATAATAACACTGTGTATTTTGTACCTTCCTCTTTTTGACGTCTTTCTTCCTCCTCTTGGAGCTGCTTTAATCGTTCAGCTTTGGTGATTTTCTTATTCTTCCTGCCAGACTTAAACGTTACAACACAAAAAAAGGCTATTAACATGCACCCAAATTATTTTTAAACATGTATCCCTCAAGTAGTAATTATGAAAAACACTTTTACTTTCATGAATCCAGTCTTTCATTCATTCAAGTAAGACTTTATTATGTACAAAGCCTTGACCCAATGCACTGAGGACAAAGTATGAAAACAAATAAGAAAAATAAGCATATAAGTTATTTAAAGGCAAGAGTGGCAGTGCCAATTTAATTACTATACAATTAATACTAGGCAATTAATATGCAATCTACATAATTTTCTCATTCTTAATTTCCACATCTATAAAATGGTGCTAAATAAGACCTCATTTTGGGGTGCCTGCATGGCTCAGTCAGTTGAGTGTCTGATTCTTGATTTCAGCTCAGGTCATGATCCCAGGGCTGTGTGTCGAGCCCCACATCAGGTTCTGCACTCAGCACAGGGTCTGCTTCAAATTATCTCTCTTTTCTCTCTCTGTCCCTCCCCCCACTCGTGTACACTCTCTGTCTCTGTCTCTCAAATAAATAAAATCTTTTAAAAAAGGCCTCATTTTATTGTTGTAAGGATTGAAATAAATATACATGTAAAATAGGTGTAATATATATATAATACATGTAAAAATAGTTTTGATATTATTACATGTCTATAATGACTAAAAGTACTTTATAGAGCAGGTAGGATTTAAGTTTGTGCCCAAAAGATTTTAATATTCAGATATGAGGGGCAGGTATCTCAGGAAGAGGGAAATGCAAGCAATAAGATATGGAGATGGGATGGCGCTGGAAAGGCCAACACGTTCATGGGCCCTGGGGAGATCCCAAGAAAAGGTAATAGAAATGAAAATGGAAAAAAAGGCTGGAGCCTATGCTATAGAGGTTGGACATTATTCTAAATAAGTGGAAATCCCTTAAAAGTTTTTGAGAAGGGCTGTGGGTATTAAGAATATAATTTTGAAAGCTGACTTTGTATTAGGAAAAAAAATGATTATGAAGAAGACACTATTTGGGTGACTATTAAGAGAAGTGACTAAAACTAAAGTCATAACAATAGTAAACACAGAAGAATGGATCCAATTTATATTTTATAAGCTAACTTATTGGATAATGATTAAAATTTGAGGCAAAAAGAGGAATGAGTTAGAGAAGAGTCAAAAAGAAAAACTGTAGTCCAGAACAAGCAAATTTGATTGAAACACCACTGAAAGACATTTAAATATAATTGATTTGAAGTGCGAGTACAGCATCCAGGCAATGTTTGCAGGCCCTGAACCTGGAGAACTGAGGTTTAGCAAAGAGATCAGGGTTATGGAACACAAATCTGAGAACTATCTTGGGAATAACCACCTCTTCTCCATTTTCCCTAAGGGGAAATATAGAAAGAAAAGAGCACTATCTCAATTTAACTATCAGTAGAGTGGTTAATCCTTGGAATATACTGACTTTTGGATGACTATCTTCTCTTTTTGGCTTACCTACTACAGAGTGCTCCACTGGAATCTCTAATCCATTAGCCCTACCATTTCTTCATTGATCACTAAGCCCCTCCTTGCTCCACTTCTTTACCCAGGTTAGGTTTTATAGCTCATCCCCATAATCACTAATTTATATATTTCCACTTCCCCATTTTCCTGTCCTTCTGAGAAGCTCAACTGTCAAATTCCTAGTTCTAGTTCAACTCAACCCTCCATTTATTCTGCAGTAGCAATATGGGCAGCTGAACCCTGCCAGAGAAAAATACATGAGCTCTAATTTAAGAGCACAAATTTTAAATAGATTTTGTGCCATCCAGTATTCCTACCAGTGTTTCATTCTTCTGCTCACTTTTCAAACCTCCAAAATCCTCTCCTCTTTCCTACTCTCAGCTGTTGACTTTATCTCTCATCCATTGGAAACTCTTGAGAATAATGTCAGTTACACATCCAAATATTTTAACCTATCCACATATCTTTGTCTGCCTTCCCTCTCTTCATGGTGTATGATCTATATGTACTTTCTGCTATTTAAGGCTGAACCTGTCACCTTTATACTGGATCCTATCCTTTACTGCCAATTTAATAAGACCAGGCTCCTGTAATTAATACCTCTAGTTATTCATAAATTTCTCCCTCCCTAGATTTCACATCCCTTTCCATTTTTTGCTCTAATTCTGTTACCCTTTATATCAGACCTCCTAAAAAGACTTGACTACTGCTTCTACTTTCCCATTTTCTGCATGGCTCACCCTAATCAGGCTTTCATTTCATTCTGTTGTTCCATTAAAATCTCTCCTATCAAGGAATCTTAAGATGGCCACACAGTCTGACTTCATTTTTAAATGTGTTAATACACATCCTCATGACAAGCTATACCTTACACTTTACAATGAGCCAGGTATGAATTGATTCCATTTCCTCACATTATTTTTAAAAAGATGCAATTTTAATGTTCTGATCTTAATACCATTTACAATTTAGGGTAAACATTTAATGTTTCATAGAAATCAAGACTCAAATTTTAGGTAACCAAAGTCTGTTTGTGAATACAGATCTTCCTTGAAATGGGGTTACATCTCGGTCAACCCATTTTAAGTTGAAATAATGGTAAGTCAAAAATGCATTTAATACACCTAGCCTACCAAACAGCATAGTTTAGCCTAACCTACCTTCAAAGTGATTAAACTTAAGTTGCCTACAATTGGGCAAAACCATCTAACATAAGTCTGTTTTATAATGAAGTCCTGAATCTCTCATCTCATGCACTGAATATTGTCTGAAGGTGAAAAACAGAATGGTTGTATGGGTACAGAACGGTTCTAAGTGTTTTAGTTGTTTAAGCTTGTGCTCAGGTGGCTGGCTGGGCGCTGTGGCTCACTGCTGCCACCCAGCATCACGAGAGAGCATCACACCACATATCACCAGAGCAGGAAAAGACCAAAATTGAAAATTGAAAGAATGGTTTCTACTGAATACGTATCACTTCTACACCATAATAAACTTGAAAAATCACAAGCAGAACCACTGAAATTTGGAGAATGTATGTATAGTGTTCTAAAATTAAAATAGGATTTAAAGTACAGATATGAACAGTAAGGCCCCTCCCCACTTTGCCCATTCTTTACAGTTCTTGCTGGCAGGTACTTGGGCACCATTCTTAATCTATTCAAAGTCAATTCAAAGAAAAGTATTCAAAGTTCTGTAAAATGTCTTCACAGTTATTACTAAATGAATTCAAGTATCAAAGTTTCATTAATAATGCCATTTTCTTTACCGGAACAGTCACAGTTAGTAGCTAGGAACAACTGGAATCATCTACGTATTCATCAACACATAAAGTAATTTTCCCCTATAATCTGATTAATGCCTTCTGCTATTCCAAGGATTCTATCAAGTACAGTGGTTTCTGAGAAAAAAAATACTACTGTAAATGCAGTGACAGAAATCTTTTTTTTTTTTTTTTAAGATTTTATTTATTTATTTGACAGAGAGAAACACAGCGAGGGAGGGAACACAAGCAGGGAGAGTGAGAGAGGGAGAAGCAGGCTTCCCGCCGAGCAGGGAGCCCAATGTAGGACTCGATCCCGGGTCTCTGGGATCATGACCTGAGCCAAAGGCAGTCGCTTAACCAACTGAGCCACCCAGGCGCCCCCAGAAATCTTTTTTTAAAAAGATTTTATTTATTCATTTGTCAGAGGGAGAGATCACCTGCATGCGAGCACAAGCAGGGGGAGCAGCAGGCAGAGGGAGAAGCAGGCTCCCTGCTAAACAAGGAGACCATGCAGGACTTGATCCCAAGACCCCAGGATCATGACCTGAGCTGAAGGCAGACACTTAACTGAGCCACCCACATGTCCCAACTGTGATAGATCTTCTAGCAATGTACCTTTTCTGTAGTATTGTACAATCTTCCTAGCTTCTGCAATGAATAATGCTAATTTAATAACTAAGTTATATAGTTTTCCAAGTATCTTTAGTGAAAACATTTAGCTTATTTACATTTTTGGTGATACCCTTAATCTTTATTCATTAAAAAATTAGTATTATTTTTGGAGTCTGGATGTTTTAATCAATAAATTACCCTGTGAAAGGGTTTTTTGCATCATCATTGGACAATAATCTCAGAGATAATGTCACTAAAAATTATTACCAGTTCCACAACTCCAAACTACAATATATAAGAAATTCAGACTATCTCAACACCTCTAAATGCCACATCTCACCACAAAGAGCAAAAGACAAAAAGTCCCCTGGTACCTTGATTAGAGAAAGCTTTGCCAGCAACAGTATTTGAACTGTCCCTTAGTTTCATAGCTTAGACCCTGGGGCAATGAACCACTAAGATTTAGATTCACCTTGGTTTTGGAAAGCAAGAGAGTACTGTGAAAAGGGAGGACTTCATGACAGATTTTTCCTAGGAAAGGGGAAATATGGAAGTTGATGATCTAGAAATTGATTTCCACAAAACTGTGTCCTGGCATCCTTAGAAAATCTTTTTGTATCTCTGAGAGTACTTTTTACTTGTAGGCTTATTTCAGGGAAAAGATCTCTGATCCAGTCTGATGCAACAGCTTCGAAACTGGTCCTCCTGTTTCTACTCTTGCTTCCCTACAATGAATTTTCCACTCACCTTTTAAAAATGTAAATCAGACCATGTCACTCTTCTGTTTACAACTTTCCCAGGCTACCTATCACACTCAGAATAAAACGCAAACACTTCACAATGGCCTACTTGGCCATTATTGCAATAACTGTTTTTTCTTTCTAGAATCTCATCCCTCAGGTAATTATTGAATAACTCCCTTACTTCATCTAGGTCTCTTCTCAAACTTTACTTCCTTAATCACCCCATATGACAGAGCATCACCACTATTTCCTACCCCACACTTCTCACTGGTCCCATTCTTGGTTTTCTGCATTTTCAAAGCTATCTGAAATTACATACCTCACCTCACCACACATCCCCAGATAGACTGTAAGCTTTATATAAAATGAAACCACTGTCCTGAAGAGATATTTGCATCCCCATGTGCACTTCAAGACATGGAAACAAACTAAGTGTTTATCCATAGATGAATGGATAAAGATATAAATGGAATATTATTCAGCCATAAAAAAGAAGAAAATCTATTTGTGACAACATAGATGAACCTTGGGGGCATTATGCTAAGTGAAATAAGTCAGAAACAAACACTGTATGATCTCACATGTGGAATCTAAAAAAGCTGAACTCACATAAACAGAATAAATTGGTGATTGTCAAGGGCTAGGGCATGGGGGAAATGAGTAGATATTTGTCAAAGAGCATAAACTTCCACTTACGAGATGACTAAATTCTGAAGATCTACTGTACAGCATGCTGACTACAGTTCACAATACTGTATTATACACTTCAAAGTTGCTAAGTTAGTCCATCTTGAATGTTTTCACCACACACACACACACACACACACACATATAATGGTAATTATGTGAGATGACAGATGTGTAATTAACTTTAGTTTGGTAATCATTTCATAATATATGTCAAATTGTTACACTGTATACCTTAAACTTATACAATGTTATATGTCAATTACATCTCAATAAAGCTGGATAAAAATAATATAAGTTTCAGGAGATCAGAGACTCTGTCTTGCTACTGTTCTCTTAATGTCTGGAACACTGATAAATCAATGAAATAAGTATTCTTCCCTTCATCTGCAAGGACTTATATACAAAGATCTTCATTCTTACCTTGTTTGTGATAGCAAAAAAGAGGGACAACATAAAAAATCATAGTACATACTTGGCAATGAAATACGATGCAGCTGTGAAAAGAAGTGACACTACCTCATCATGCTCAAACAAAAAAGGTCCACACACATATCTCTTCTATCCAATCTATGATGCCATCAGATGTAAGAAGTACCTTTAAATTATTACCACCAAAAAAGGGAATGCCCAAGATGGGAGTCTAACAGGAGATGCCTGCATAAAGCTGGATATCTGAGTAATGAAAAATGAACACACGACATAAAAAGATACAGCAAGAAAACTTGCAGATCTTTATCTTGAAAAGGAAAAGAAAGAAGAAAAAAATGTCTGAAAATTTAAAACACAAGCCAGTTCATGTGGATTTGCAGTCCGACTGATGCCATTAGCCTGGTCTAAAACTCTCATGCAGACACTTCACAGTGGTATCAAGTATGAGTAAAACCATGTGACTGACAGAAGCAAACATCCTCTCTGGAAGAAGTGGAGGTCAATCCAGGGCAACACTGATTGTAAGATGGTATTGATTATAAGACACATTTCTATTTTAGCAATGTTAAAGCACAGCAAGATGAGTACCCTAGAATTAATGAAATACAGTATCATTAAATGATAAATAGAAGGTGCAGAATGCTCCCGTCTGTGGGGAAAAGAGATGTGTGCATGTATACTTTAACGTTTAGACAATTTATGAAAAGATATGCAGTAGTTCTTCCAATCTTGAGTAAGAGGAAATTTTCCATTTCTATACTATTTTAATTTTGTACCATGTGCATTTAGTACATTTCCCTTAAAAAATTCGGTAACAAATCAGAAAGAATAAAATAAATCTTTCAATGCTTTTCTAACTATACTATAAATTCCCTTACAGACTCAATCCCCAAACCACAATCTTTAAGAATGGAATGAATTAAAAGTGAGTGATTTATTCCTTATGTTTGGTCTCAAATTTCATAGGCTTCCTTTCACCATTCTCTAAGTGATACCATACTAAGAACAAAATAATCCAGAAGTATTTATTTAGCACCCATGCATACACAATTCAGCACCAGTCATTTAGAACAATGAGTTTTCACACTGAAAACAATGTATCTAAGATTTCACTATCTAAAACCAAAAATGAAAAGCCACACAAATCCATAAACTATTAGAGACCCACATACAAGTAACTGTAGTCCTACAGAATACTTTCATAAAAATGTGTCCAGAGCCTTCACATTTGTTCAGTTATAGCCACAGCCCTTAAAATAGTTTCAGGTTGGTAGTGGGTGCAAATGAAGAGAAGCAAACAGACGGCACTCAAGAGCATCTCTTGAAGAAATGTTAATTGTATAAATATTGAATACACATTTAAATAAGCATTTCCTTTAAATGGTCAAGGGCCCAGGTGTTTTTAAATGTTGGCAGGGTAAATGGGTTTCACATATGCATTACACAAATATTGATTGAATTTCTACTATGTGCCAAGCACTGCGCTAAATGCAATGAACATAAAAAATAATGACATGCTCTTGACCTTAGACAGCTCACAATTATAAATCATTACAATAAAATGATATAAGGGTTATAACTGAGGTATGTACAAATGAATGTGCGATGAGAACACAGCATAAATGATTGTGGAAGAAAGAATAGTAGAAAATTTTGCAGAGAAGTGACCTTATGAAATATGCTTTAAAGCCAGCATTCCAAACCCAAATCCCTATTGAGATCAGGAAGGTAAATAAAGTAGGGAGTTTGGTCATAGTCAAGACTGGCAAACTGAAGAGTTTATGCACTTCTAAAAAGAGAGGCTGCTACTCAGTCTAGCCAACTGCTGCCTTATAGGACTATAGGCCCAGTGTTATCAGGTTTCCAGTTTTTGAAGAATAGATGGAAATCACATTTTTGTATGAAAATAATTTGGCAACCAATAAAAAAAACTTTTCAGGTCAAACAAAATATGGTTAGGGACTAAATCTGGCTTGCCAACCAAGAGATTATAATCTCTGCTTTAAAATATAAATCTACTAAGTGAAAAAGAGAATAAGGCATCTAGACATCCTTTATTAAATTCAAATTTCTATAAAGTATAAAAGAAAATCAATTATACATTACTACGCAATCCATTTAAAGACATATTACCTTAGGGTCCACTTTTGAGGTTTTGTAATTAAATTTTTGTGTTTGTCTAGAATAAAGAAAAGGGTTCCTAATCTAACATTTTCTAGAGCACAACTAATAAAAAGCCTCAAATCTACGTACAAGTAAAAATTAAAGACTGTGAAACTAAAAGTATTTTTTTATGTCAAAGCTGAAGTATGTCCTGTATTGTAAAGGACTACCCATGATTTAAATAGCATTAATAGCTAAAAAGTAAGCTTACTAAATCCTATTATAACCTAAAATAAAACTAGAAAAATGTTTAAAAGTTCTATTCATACAATGTCAGTGCTTATAAAACTATATATTTTGAGAAAATAATTTCTACCTACCTTTTTTGCTTTGGGACCCTGAAAGTTAGAAAAACAAGAGGATTGATAAATTTTTTAAAAACTCAGATATTTTTAGCAAAAGTACCAACATTATGTAAAATGTGAAAATTAGGAGAAGCTGGGTAAAAGCCATAAGGAAACTCTCTGCATCATCTTCGCAACTTTTGTGTAAATCTAAAATTATCTCAAAATAAAGTCTTGTAAGAATTTAGACAAAACTACAAGCAGATATAGGAAAAACAAAAGTAGTTCACCCACTGAAGCATCTTTTTAAAATTATACACTTTTTAAATCTTACACTCTCTTATATGACAGTCACTCAATGACCTATGTGGACTGAAATGACCTACGACTACACAGAGTAGCAGTCAGGGAAACACTGGTTTAAAGGGTTCCAAGAAACAATAAGTGATTGACTAAATACAGACACTGATGTCAAGTTTGAAAGTGTGGAAATCATCTCATAAATAAATAATCTTTCTGTAAAATTAGATTGCTGATTTTATAGAAAAAGAATCAGTTACTTAAAGCAGGCAAAACTATGATAAAAAGATTCTGTTCAGCAATGTGTCTTTTTTTTTTTTTTTTTTTTTTTTTTTTTAGTAATGTGTCTTACAGCAGACCTATTCTTCTTTGGAAATTACTTTGGAAAGCACAGTACTGCAGTAAGTATTTACCATCAGCGTTATCATTACATGTATTTTTCAATTAACACTACTTGTAATTTCCTGATTAGGCTCATGGGTCCATTAGATTTCTGATAAGCAATCTGTAGGAGATCATGTGACTGTAAGAATATACACACTGCACATCTGAAGACTTACCTGGGAAAAATTACTGGTTCAAGCTATAAGCTCATCACTTATTAAATATAAATGTTGAAAGTGACATGAAGCAGATTTTATCTTCTTGAAACTACATATATTTCACTAATTCATTCAGCAAATATTTATTAATGATTTGCACAGAGCATGCTCTGGGACACTGAAGATGATATAAAGAAGAACAGTAGAGACTTTGCTCTCATATAGTTTCTACAGTTAGGTTCTATTTTTATTATCATATTTATTATCAATTAATAATTAATACATTCCCATCTTGAAATAAGTACTATAAAACAGAATATGCAAGAATATTGCTCCTGTTCTCAAGTAGTCATATTTTAAGATGGGCAAATTATTATCTCTAACATATGCTTCTAATGTGAAGTAGGTTTGGGATTAGTACTTATCCTAATCTCCTGCAAATCATAAAAAGAACATCACGTAGTACAGTACAGTTCTCCCTTGTACAATGCAGGGCTTGGGTGCTGACCCCCATGCAGGCAAAAATCCACATATAACTTTTGACTTCCCGCAAAACTTAACTATTAATAGCCTATTGTTGACTAGAAGACTTATAAACAGCTAATACATATTTTGTATATTTATTACATACTGTATTCTTGCAATAAAATAAGCTTGAGAAAAGAAATACTAAGAAAAATAAGAAAAAGAATACATTAACAGTATTGTACCATATTCATCAAAAAAATCTGCCTATAAGTGGATTCCCACAGTTCATGCTCTTCTTCCCCCGTAGAGATCCAGAAGTGTGAAATATTACACTTCCGGCTGATTTCATGGATGCTCACAGTGTTCTTGTAGTGTTTTTTGCAGGAATTCAGCTCACTTCAGGGGACTCCCCGAAATGGGGTCATCCAGCCTTCTGCCATCTTTCCCCTCCTGGATTCCCACAGTTCAAAGTGGACCAGTGTTATTCAAGAGTCAATTGTAGTTCTCAAAGTTCGGAGGGCTATTTTAAAAAATGCATATTCCTATGGCACTTCCCCTCCCCACTGTGATTCAGTAGATATTAAGGATTGAACTGCATCCCTATCCTATTCTCCAGTACCTTCAAATTTTACCGTATTTGGAACTAGGGTTGTTATTGATGTAATTAGTTAATTAAGATGAGATAATAACGGAGTAGAATGACTTTTAATCCAAAGAGACTTGGCGTCCTTATAAAAAGGAGAAATTTGGACACAGACACGCACACAGAAAGAACACCACATACAGAAGGGGGGATGCTGCCACAAGCCAAGGAACTACCAGAAAACGAGGAAAGAGGTCTGAAAAGATCCCTCCCTAGCACCCGCAGAGGGAGCAGAGCCCTGGAAACACCCTGATCTTGGATTTATCAGCCATTAGAATTGTGAAACAGAAAATCTCTACTGTTTAAGCCACTTAGTTTACTTTGTTACTTGGCAGCCTAGGAAACGAATGTTTGGAGTCCAGTCTGTTCCTAGAATCTGCATCTTAACAAGTCTTCCAGATGTAGTAGAAGCAAATGTTCCAGGGACATTTTGAGAAACACTGCTAGAAGGATAAGATGAAATTTATGTTCCACTGGAAAATAAATAAAAGCTTATTGTTCCCTCAATTTATGAGCAGTTTTAAGTCGGCTTAAAGTCCATTTACTTCCTGTTCTTACTGACATGAACATGCTCCCATCAATTCTGATAAACTCAGTCATACTTGAAAGTACAGTTTGAAAAGCATTGCTCTTCCCCTTCTGTGCCCTTTCCCACCCCAGTTTTATCATTCCCAAATTTATCATTTAATCTTACTCCGCTGTAGACATTTCAACTGCTACAGTTAAAAAAAAACTGTATTCTTATTAGTTTAGCCTGTCTCTCAAAGGAAGAAGAGGTTGTAATATTCACTTTTAGATCAACTTCAAGCCTAGTATCAAACACAGAGTATACTCTGTATTTCCCCTTAATGAATTAAATAATTAAATACATTTCTATTTTCTTTGGTTTTAACCACACAAGACGGAAGTCACATTTAAGAAAATGCGAACAGAGATCATCTCATGAGGCAGGTTGGTCTGTGTTCTGGAAAAGGACAAAACACCTGAGGGGTGCGATTAAAACAAAACAAGCAGCTTTACTGCATTCAATAAATTCAAGGCAAGCTGAGTAATTTGACTCACAAAACAGTTCATATTTCCACAAAGACCACATAAAATGACTTCTCAAAGCAGAAAAAAATGCAACAGATTTTAATTAACTACCGAGGAGGTACAACACATTTTCGCCAAGCCGCCAATGAAAAAGGTAATTTAATGGAAAGGTCTATCGTTCTTGGAAATGACCAGCCTGAAGCCAATTCTTAAACCTACCAATAGTGCGAGATTAGGACACCATTTGGGCGCACTGGCCATCCCGCGTTTGCAGAAACCGGTTTGCGACTCCCGTCGGTCCCCGAGATCTGGGACTGGAAGGCCACAGATCAGAAAGCCGATTTCCCACAACGGTAAGGTTTCCTTCTTAAACCCACCCGCTCCCGTCTAAAATATGTCAGGCTCTTACTACCTCATTTTATACTGGTGAATCACTGCTGGCCCCTTCACCTGGGTCCCCCACTTGCCCTCCTTACCATTCCGCAGAAAGCACAACCTCTGTTGTCCGCCAAATCCGAGCTCAGAGTACGCGGTCGAACGCTCCCGGGTTGTCAGGACAACAAGCCCCGCCCACTTGCGCCCAAGAGAAGGAGCACAAATCCTCGCGCTCGGGTCCGCGCAATCGCGTTGGGTTCTTCCGTGGGGCACCCCGCCCCCTTCTCTGACTGGCTGTCTCGCACCAACACCCGCCCCGCGTCGCTGTTGACCCCAGAGTCGAAGCGGTCCGAGGCCTTTACGGCTGTGGGATGCCGGAAAGTGCGTGAGTGCGGCCGTGGGGACATTTTATTCTGTTTTCCAGATCCTGGGGTTGTGGAGGCGGAGAAGTATGGTCTGGGCAGGGACTGCTGGGTTTGGCATAGGGTTTCGGAACGTCTCCTGACGTTGACAGTTTGGCTTCTTCCCTAGGGTTGTGTTGGGGTGAATCTTTGTGTGAGGGGTTTCCAGAAAGAAGGGAGACGCCGGCTACAGGATTGGGTGAAGTGACTGACACCCGGGTGGGCTGCCTGGGCCTCCACAGCTGAGGCCTGAGTCGGGGCGGAGCTCAATGGGCAATTTAGAGAAAGCGGTAAATAAATGGGTTCCAAGAGGGTTGGTTATTTTGGAATTAATGATCTCTGGATTCTCTTCTCTGCACATGGTTCGATTTACTTTCTGTGCAAGTTATGTATGTGCCATTTTTCCTAAGAGCAGCTCTAAACAAGGACTGTAAATTACTTGAAGCGATTCCTGGGTAAAGTATCTGCAGTTGAAGGTCGCTGAAGCCCAGCAAGACTCCTTAAGCCCAAGGTCACAGACTAATTGTGCTCTCCTGTAGCACAGCTTTCCAGTTTCCTCCCCACATGAAGAAACACTGGCAACTTAGACCAACAGGAAAACTAGAAGAAATTAAGTGATTAAGAAATTAAGCTCCTCCCAAATTCTCAATTCTGTGATTTTAGGGCCCTGATTTAGCATGACAAAACATCGAATGCTTTAAAGTCATTGGCACCATTTCTTATCTCTGAATTCTAATTTTATAATGCTCTTTTCCAGCTGTGTTGATTCAATGTATTACATAGTAGTAAATAAGGATTACTGAGTGAGTGTTGCGGGCTGAGGTGTTATTATCTTGTAATAGAAATCCAGATTGTAAATTATATTCCATCCCCAAATCCTGGGTAGCGAGATAAAAAACATCTTAATGCCGGCTTCATATAGAGTTCTGAAGCCAGCTGGTATGGAAGTTTTTTGTTTCAGTGTTTCAGTTAAACTAATGTTTATGATATAAAACCTCAGTCGGGTCAGAATTGATGGCATACAGTGGTGTTAATGGTAATCCTAAATTACCTTAAAATGACAGGCTTCTAGGGGAGAAGACTTGGTCAAGCTCTCCCTCTATTTCACCTCCCTCCTAGGGAGGAAGAAGTGCTAGGGATGTGTGAGAACATACTAGACTGTGTACTAGGGGCACTGTGCTGTAAAAATTAGACCAGTGAGTTTAGCTGTCTAGTACTTTTGCAAGCTGCCTAAGTAAGGGTGATTTCCTGTTCTCTCTTTGGCATAGTATCCAACCATTCTGAACATACATGACTAGCTCCTTTCAACTCCCTTCTACAATCTGGCTCTAGGTATGCCTCAGTCAAACCAAATGCCAGCTTTAGGGGGCAAAAATCTTGCTGCCTACCTCTCTGATGACATATCCTTTGGAGTTGGTGTTAGTTTCCTATGTGAAGATCTTTAGGCTTAACTAGTTTGGGGAAATGTGTTTCAGCTGTTTAAAGTCAAAATCTACCAGAAACCAATAAATATTAACATTGCACTGCCTTGCCCATTTTCCTTCAGCTTTTATTGCCATCTGAACTTCATGAGGAAGACTGATTAACAGCAGGTTTGGCCAACAGTAAGATAACAATTCTTAGTTGTTAAGGACTAACTCAGGACTGCGGTTGGTTAAGTCTAAACTCCTTAGCCCACAGTCATTGTAAAAAAGCTATCAATGGGGATTGTACCTCCTTCCCCTTTCCCACCACACATATTTTCAGAATGATAGAGGGCTTTTTCTCAGTCCCCAGTAGCTTGGCTCTTTACAAAGAGGAATATCCTCCTTGACTTCATGTAGGCTTAAAGAGCAGCCCTAGGCCCCTGCCGCACTTGAACTTCACCAAGTGAACCCAAGGAGACCTCTTTCTCCCAATGGCTAATAAACTTAAATGTCTAAAGGTCAACATAAAATAATAATGGTAAACTGCCTTAATTTCTATAAATTAACATATCAAATATCGGGACAATTTTACCCTAGGCAAACCAGCTACACTTTTTGCTGTGCAAATCCTTTATTATGTATGATTTGTTTAAAAAAAAAAAAAAAAGGCAATAGCTTAAAAGGACAATTTAAGCTTTTACATAAATTCTAAGTTAAATAAAGCTGTGTTCTTTGCCAGAAAATTAAATAGGCTGTAATTTGCAATTTGAAAGTATGTCTATACACAGATTTAGAATCATTTTTAAAGCATGTAATTCTTAAGAGCCATTCTTCAGTATGATTAAACCATGCTGGAAACTAGCTCTGAAAACAACAGCAAAGTTTTAAAATGGAAATTAGGTGTTAATATTAGATTAAATCCTCCCTTCTAATTTCATTCCCTCTCAAAACTCCACTGATCGTCAGTGAAGGGATATAAAAATAAAAAATGTGAGAGAAGAGAGATGACAACAGTAAAATTTTGGAAGCTGCAAACCAGATGAATGAATGTGACTGAACACACCAGAAAAGCCCAATTTATACTGCATAAATGCTCAAAAGACACTGGAACAGGGCCAATAGAACTGGAAATGAATGAAGTAAATCAAAGAGATTAACTAAAAGCTATTTGAAAAACACCTCGAGGGACTGCTCCTCTCACTCCACAGAAGCATAGAAATATATTTCTGACCAGATAATACTGTTCTCTGCACTGGGGTGTCCTCAGGTATAGTAGGTACACGAGAACCACATTAGAAACAAATTAAATTTGGTGTACATAATGCAGAATGTAAGGCCCACATTCTTCTTCCATTTCTTAAGATTGAATAGGCAAATCCTCAGTAAATTGAAAATTTCTTTGGGAAATCTGATCAGCCCAAAGGAATGACTCTTACTTCAGAGGTTCCCCCAAAAAAGGGTGCCCTTAGATCATCCTAACTGAAGCTCAGAGTCTTAAGTTGCAACCATGTATACAGATCTTTTAAAAAACTTTTTTTTGTCCTTTCACTTGTAAAAGTGGAGGAAAAAAGACTTGGGAAGAAAGCTCAGAAGCAATCCAGGCAAAAGCAGAAAAAGCAATTTGGAGAAAAACAGCAAACTGCAAGAAAGCTAAAAAAAAAAAAAAAAGAATTGTCCTGCTACGTTGTATGTTTGCTATGTGAATTAGCTTTAAAACTACTAGTAGAGTGGGGAATTATGTAAGAATTAAAATGGAAATAGTGTTTGTTCATGTAAGGACCTGTTTAGATGTCCAAGCTGCCATCTTGTTTACTCAGAAAAATAGCTGCTGGAAAACAAAAGGCGAGCCAGATTGGGGGAGACGCCCAATCAGTTAATGCCCAACCTCCGGTCCCAGCGTCAGGGGAGCAATGGAGATGTAAATAATCAATACTTGGGGCCAGGTGGGAATGCCCAAATGCCCTCTACATCCAGGTTCCAGGGGCAGTGGAAGTGCAAATTAACTCAGGCAAGCTCCAGGTAGGGTTTTCCCCTATGCAATGGAAATGCAAATTAACCCTGATATGCTATGTGATTTGGGGGGTTGCCCTATAAAA